>LQNK01001034.1:0-18985 GCA_001586405.1 Phoebis sennae
ATATATAAAATTATCTAAATCCGTATAGTAGTTGCGGCGTGATTGAAACACAAACTTTCACATTTTTGGCTCGAAGAGATCAATTTAGATTTAATTATCCTTCAGCTTTTATTAAACGGCAATAAAAAGGCGGAAATGACAAAAAATCGCCGTTGTCTCATCTGTCCAAAAACAATCGTATGTCATAGGTACGTATATAATATTTGAAAGATATTTTTCTTCTACGTAAATAATGTTCGATTTTTATCGCACAGTACTAACTTCAAGAAATAAAACCAAACCTTTCAATTCGGTTAAACATTTCCCTCGAATAGACCCTAAAAGGTCGTAAAGGCATACAAAGATCTTTCCAATCGTCTTTATAGAAACATCCAATTCTAAATTTCAACTTACATTTCTCTAAATAAACCACATATTTTAAAAGAGTAACTATCGAGTTTCTTGCCGGTATCTTCTCAATAGAAGCGACTTTCCGAAAAGGTGGTAACATAAAAAATGACTATTCATAAGTACTTTGTAAAAAGTTTACATGAATAAAAATATTTTCTATTCTATTCTATTTCCCTAAACTCATTATTTCAAACAACCATCCGTCGCAGTTGCATCTCCGTCAAGTGTCACAGGATAAATAATTTTACATTTTCCATGTGTCGCCGACCATTAGTGGCCCTGGTGGCCAAGATATTACACGTATCTGATGTAGCAGCGTCTCGTAAATCTTTGCTTTGTTATTTCTAGTGTTTTGTTTGGTTTAGATAGCTTTAGGGTTTGTAATTTCAAATTTTATTCTTTTTCACCCGTGTGGTGACGGATTAGAATACATATGTCTCTACCCCATTTCTACCCGTGGGTGTCGTAAAAGGCGACTGAGAGTTAATCTGCTGTATAACATCTTCAGCGTTAAAAGAGTGGGACCCGAGCATTGTACAATTGGGCCAAGCTCGGACCGGTGTAATTACCACCCCCCAGCAGAAGACCGGCGTGAAGTAGTGTTGCGCTGTGTTTCGTACGGTGAGCGGGTGTCCGGAGGCCTGTATTCCCATCCCATTCCTCTCCTATCCTATTCTAACTCCTGTCCAAACTTCCTATCATTAATCTTCTCCTTATTTCCTTTCGTTCCTTCAAGCCGGCAAGGCATCTGCGACACTTCGTCGTAGATGTTCATGGGCTGCGGTCAGTCACATACCATCAGGTGAACCGCATGCTCCGCTTGCCTGCTATAGCATAAAAAAAACAATGACGTAAACTTAGATGCTGCAGATGCGAACCGTTTTGACGTTAATTTAATGTAAATAATTATAACTCCAGCATTCCTGTGAACCCTAATATTCCTCGAATGCCGTTCCACGCGAGTGGATCACCTGTTCCTGTCATGAATTTCATACGTTGAGGGATTTATTAGAGAAATAGCGCGCCGTGTTGTAGTGCAAGGGTGTCTGGGAACGAGGCGGATACGCGGTGTAATTCCACATTCTATGAGAGAATATATAAATATTCCTGGGCATTTAACACAACGCCATCTAGTCCCAAATTAAGCAAAGCTTGTACTATGGAAACTAGATAACTGAAACTAACTAAAAAATAATATTTAAGTATATCTATACTTAAATATTTTTTTTTTTGTAAATACATACTATAAATAAATGAACACACAGACAGTAGAAAATTACAATGTTCATCACATCATCAATTTCTTCTCGTGGGGATCGAACCCACACCCTCCGTACGAATTGTATTGTTTTGAACAGCAATCGTAAACACTCCAATAGCCTAAGATAAGAAGTATTGTTATTTGATATTGAAATATAGTTACCGGTGACGTGGATTGCTTAACACCAGGTAACTTACCTGCTCGTTCGCCCCCCTTCGCTATAAAAGTGGTAAAGCTAGGAAATAAATTCAACTCTTTTCTTATAGGCATTCTAAGAACATACATACGAGTATCATCAAAAGGCATGACAGACAAATGAAAAGATTCATATCAGCAGCAACGACGTTTTTATATCATTTCAATGAAAAGATCTTTGAAGTGACACAAAACGTATGTTTCTATATTTTTCTTTCATAGTTACAGAGAATATTGGAGAGAGATTTATTACAAACACTAGCGACCCGCCCCGGCTTCGCACGGGTGCAATGCTGATAAAAACCTTCCTCATGAGTTACTCTATCTATTAAAAAAAACCGCATCAAAATCCGTTGCGTAGTTTTAAAGATTTGAGCGTTCATAGGGACATACAACATGACACATGACAGAAAAAGCGACTTTGTTTTATACTATGTACGGATTAGTTAATACTGTGGTCCCGTTCAAGCTTGTAACTGTTTATATTTTCTATCTCTTTCACTTAGTTTGTAAGCCGCCTATATCGAGTGCAAATGCACTCAACAGAGAGCTTTGTGCTTAACGATATTATCCTTAATGAAACCCGCGGTAACTCCATTGTGGGATAATGACGAGAAAATATTGGAGCTAGATTTATCGCAGACTTGAATAACAAACACTGATGTTGCTAATACTATGGTTTTATGGAAGCTTATGTTAAGCGTGGATGCAGGTTAATTGATATAAATTTCTCAAACATGGTACTTTTGAAATGTCAAATTAGAAAAGTATTGTTGCTAAATTCACTTCGATAACCCATTTTTAGTCTGGAACTAAAAGGTGACACAAATAAAATATAAATATGTTACTTTTAATTGTTACTTTGGATATTACTGTGTTTCGGTTGCTGTATTAAAAAATACATACATGAGAACAATACTACTAGGGAGGGACTACTTTGGGAGGCTAAATTATTTGATTTTGATCATGAGGAGCAAGGTAGACACTATTGGAGAGGGATCAGGCGCAGGACTGATGGCTTTACTCCCCTCCGAGGCACGAAGACGTGTTGCCACACCTACCATTTTTTTAAAAACCGTCAGGGCAAACCACATGATTTGTACTTAAAACCCAATCAATAAATGAGCGAAACAGTCATAATATTATAATAGATAAATTTATAAGTACTTGTAATAGTCATAATAAAAGACCTTTTATATGCCTTTTTCTATGGGTTATATGTACATAAGCGTTTAATAACGGCGAAATCATACGTCATAATATCCTTTAATATCCCTCAGATGTGTCACGTGTTCATATCCGGGTATCAGGAGTTACTATTATTGCGACACCCGGCGATATATTAATTAATGTCTATAGTTTGGTGATTTTATTGGCCGTTGGGTATATTGACTATGGGAGTTAGTATTATGGGCATCGATAGAAGGAGTTATTGAAAGAAAAACAAAAGAATGAGACTAGCATGAGTAGTGATTTGCGATGTCATTTTTGACAAATATTCTAGAATTTTTAAAACGTTATGATTTCACGTCAATCGATAGTAATCTGGTAAGTTTTCTGAGGTAATTTTGGTTCAATTTGTGTTGTTCTTTCTCACTTTCAAAAATAGTTCTAGAATATGTATCGCAACCCGTGAATACCACACCTTACAAAATATATTTTTAAACCTAAACAGTCAGGTATTTTTTGTATTATTACAAGTTGCTATCAACAAACACAGCGAGCATTGTAAATATACATAGGTTGTATGTCTTAAATTAAGTTCTATTTTGATTTCATCTAGCATCTAGAAAAATAGGCAATGACAATAGGAACTGAAATGTAAAATGACAGTAAATGGATATTGATGTATATAATAGGGACCTTGTGGGTGCACTGTACCGTGACGTCACGTGCTCCTAATCGCTGTTTATGTGACAATGGTTTGAGTTTTAAATTAGTGTTTGATGATGGTCTGTTAGTTTTGCGGTTATTTACAGATTTAAGTCGTTTTGTTTGGATATAAGGTATATATATATATAGCTCAGTGAATGCAAAAAAATGTATAGGTATATTTTTTCTTCCGCTTTCTTCGCTTGTTGCTGGCCTTCCTGTCTCAGATAGAATTTGCCAATGTCAAGATTTTAGAACATCAGTGAATGGTAAATAGTCCGTTACTCTATATACTCTATTTTTTGGAGAAAACAAGAATGAGATGACGCATACTAAAGAAGATCTTTGACAGACCTAGGTATATGTATATATTCAACCTATATAGTTTTATGCCACAAAAGACAGGCGGATTTTTAGGGAGTGATACTCACTAAAATATATAAATCTGATTAAGGGGGAGATAAAGAAAATATGGGGAATAATAATAATACGCTAATATTATGATTTGTATATATACTTGAATATCTGATGCAATCGAAAACAAATGTAGCAAAAAATAGGCAATTTTTACAAGCGAGCAACTAACGATCGAGCAACTTTGTAAAAAATGTTCTATCGATAGAATGTATCGAGTCCCGTACGTCACTAGTGATTACGTATATTGCTTGTTTTCCATCAATGTCAGTGTTGTGCTCGTGTTGTGACATTTTTATCGATCCATCAAAATTACCTAGTTCCTGTATGTTTAATGTTTAACGTCGATAAATATTTTAAATGGATTCAAAACTCGATTTGTGATGAAAAATTGCAGCTTCGTTCAATTTATAGTTATTCTAGTTCAATAAATTATTCAATAATGGCGAAAAAATTTTATTAGATGCAATATTTATAATGTTATTTATGATTTTGTTCAAATATGACATCTTTGAAGTAAAATTTACTTTATCTTCATATATTTGAATTAAAAAGTTGTTTTCTTATGTTTGTTGTTTATAAATTTCCAAAAGGTTCTTGTTATTAAAATAACAATGAATTAAGAAAATAATCTATGTATATAAAACTCAGCCCAAACCACTGGATGAAATTTGGCAGGTAGATGTTATGGCGTAGGCATCCGTTAAGAAAGGATTTTGATCAAATGCCACAGGAATAGGGAAAACAGCTATTGGCAAGGTGCGCGATGATAACGCCAACTAGCGGTTGCAATGTCAGCGGACCGTCATTACGAAAAATAATAAACAAACAATTATTTCTAATGGTACATCGTACTTTATTAGTTCTCTACCTATATCTATACCATCAATAGTAATATTTATCTTTTTTTTACATACATACATGCCACAATCAATAAAGTTTAATAATATAGAAGGGCTTTCTCATGGCGGACTTCACAGAAAGTAAGTAAATAAAACTTTAACCGATTTAAATGCGGTTTTCGATAATAAATTACGACACGCCCGCAGACGTTCTAGTGTTTATTTCATTCAAATCGGTTTACAAACAAAAAAGATATGAGGGTTCAAAGCGATCGATCAAAAAATATCAATGCGCGTAGGTAGATTAAGTTGAATCTTTTTAAATATTGTTTGCATAATGCTTTCTAATAAAAATTTTGCCTTCTCTTGACTTCCAGAGTAGATTACCGTCATGGTGGCCAATCACAATAAAGACTAACCAACATGCAGACGTTATTATTTGCGTTTATAAGCAAATACGCGTTAAATGCGTGAAAACATACAAGTCTCTTTCATTCTGAGAGTATATTAATATTTAAAATAGAACTATTGGAATTATATAAACATGAACAGTGACACTTTTGATATATTTCATTAAGGATATAATTTGGAATTCTTTTAAAATAAAAATAGAAGTTTATTAATGGGATTTTTTCAAAAATTAGGTTTTACAAGATATATTTACAGAAAAACGTTTCTAAATCGTATAAATTGTCATACCACCAAGTACAGAATTTTGTATTCCACGCGGCCTAAGCCTCAGGAGGAAAGCTAGTTTATATTATTATAAACGCGAACTTTTAAATATAAATAAACATGCTTTTATAAGCACGTTTTTATGATTTTATAACCATGTTTTTATGATTTTATAAATATGTTTATTTATTTTTAAAAGCACGCGCGTATCGGTAATAAACGTAAAAAGTGACAAATCGTCTGGGGTAAGCTGCCACGGTGAGCGCTGCGGTCGATTCCGGTTCTCCCACCACCTACTTTGCACCTAGCGAATACGCGGGTGAGAGTATAAATGTTTTTTACATCCAAAGAGCATTGTTGCAATTTTTAGGTTTTCTTTATATATTTTTCTGGATTCTAGGATATTCTCTTTCGTTTAATATTAAGCCTTAAAGTACAGTTGAAAGTTTACCTTGTGTATAACCATAAATTAGTTTGATTCCTTAACCGTTATTCGCATCTAGAAATGTTATCTACATTAAATATTATGATATTAAGCCAAAACCTAGAATCTAGATGTCTAAACATAAATCAGGTTTAAAATATTCAGACACGGGCAATAAAGCAAAACGCTCGCGTGAGGGTTAATTGTAGAATTAATGGGCGGTCTCCTGGGCCTAACCCTTCACGTGCTATTGATTATGATTATTCATTTATTTTAATTAGCTTACTTTCATAACTTATGGGTTTGTTGGAAACGTGTTGTCACACCTAATTTCAGAAATGTTGCAGATGGTATGTTGGCCTCTCTAGAAGGGAAAGAATTAAGTTTAATAGATTATGTAATTATATGTATACAATATTTTTAGACCAAGCTAGGAAATTTATTTACTTTGTTATTCCTTTGATGTCATTATAATAAGCGACACATATTTCAGCTCTTAGCTTCACAAGAAATACCTCATTTTATAATATTTTAGCACATTCTCAGAATGTAAACGGTGCGTGTATTTGAATAAAATCAATTGTTACATATTCGTATCCAATTACCGAGTCTTAGGTTCGACCAACGTGTAAGACCTTTTTACCTATTCCATTTCATAGAAAAGTAGGGTCAAGGTAGGCTGGTGGTTGTTTTCAAAAGAAAATACGTGGGCAAAGTTCAGTGAAGCGCGTTATTTTATATTTTGAAGGTGGATGTGAATAGTTCGGTCGTTTGAATGGGCTCCACTCGCCTGCTCTGTTGAACACGTGGTAGGTTCAAATTGTTAATGTGATTTAAACTAAATTGTGAAGTTTTTCACCTACTTAAGACATAAATGGGAAGAATGAGGTTGATTTTTTATGTAACAGCGTTTAAGCGTGCGTTTCACGTGATCTTAAGTGACTGACCGCAGCCCATGAACATCTGCAACAGCAAAGTGTTGCAGAGGCATCTGTGTATGTGTAATGTAAGTGCAATGTTACAAAATATTAATTTTTTGGAACAACGGAGAAAGTTTTTACCTCAGAAGTGTATTTTTTATCGAAAATCCTTTCGTTGAAATAAAAAGAGCTGAATTATTGGTTGTTTTTACAAATAATGAATTGTTTTTTGTTTTCAGGGCACGTCGTGCTTTTTTACATTTCTTTTTTTCTTCGTTGTTAATCGTTTGCATTTTTATTGCGATGCAGCTTTTTCGATATGTTATTCAATCGATATTTATATTATTTCTCTTTATGTTAATAGTAATATATTAATACTTTCCAAACCCCGCAGTTTTATCCGCGTTATTTCCGATCCCGTGCGAATTCCGGGAAAGAAATAGCCTGTCACCTAATAGCCTACCTGAATACAAAATTTCATGACCGCAATTAATTTAAGTAGTTAAAATAAATACTTTAAGTGGTGACAATTTGTCGGCATCTCGGTAAATTTTCACCTATAAGATATTTTCTAAGCGATAAGGTTTTAAAATGGGTTTATTTGCGTCATAAAAACAAATAACAGCTCCAAGCTTATAGAATAATTTTCCATAAATTATGATGAATAAAATCATAAAAATATTACTGTATAACGGCTAATGATACCTGTAAATTGGAAGTAACGTAAACGATGCGACTCGTAAAATTTTAGTAGCTCATCTTATTTTAGAGTCGCGAACATAACGGAAATGTGTTTATTGAGATATCGTGACGGCTTCATCCAAGCGGTTTTGTAACTTAATTTTGTAAAAATCTGTGCGATTTAGATTGTGAACTATCTATGCTCGAAATTTCATCTAAATAAATTGAGTTATTTTTACGTGATTGAGGTTCACATACTTTAAGTCTCAAACAAGCTTTTACATTTATAATATGAATGGTATGTTCTTATCGATCAGATCAAAAAATTATTGCTGATAGTTAAATAAGTAGAACGCCGTATAGAATTTTTAACCACTTGTTCATTTAATAACTAACCGTAGTTCATAGTTATGCCAACCGGTAACCGTGAATCACGTGCGAATGTAATTTTAAATCTGTGAAATCACAAGTCTTAAAAATAAATTCATTTGATTAATAACTTCTGTTCCTACATATCTTTAGATGTTCTAAAAGCGTCTCGAAGGATCCAAAAATAGAAATGTAGACTGACAAATTTGTCCAAAACAATCGCCTTCTAATGAGCCCCCAACTCATAACGAGGTGTTCATCGCATTCACAAAGCGAAGAGCGAAGCGTCACAAGAAAGCCTAGATAATCCAAGATATTAAAAATTCCGGAAACAAAACCCTTTGAACACTTACGTAAGCCGGGCTCAAACGAGTTTATTTACCGCTTTAATCGGCTTTAAAACCGTTTTATTGTGTCGCCAAATCCTGATGCAATGCTTGTTTACGGTTTTCTTTTGTTTCCAACCTACTCATGTATACTGCATACGTTAATTTTAAATAAATTTTCCTATTCGATCTATTTACAAAATGATTTTATATTTATGATACTGAATAATATTATAAATATATTATGTAAGTATGTATATTTGGATTGTTTGTTTCACAATTACACAAGAAAAGTTAAACAGATTTGAATGAACACAAAGATTATGAGTACAGTATATTTTCAGAATACTCGTATATTTAATTTAAAAACATATTTATTTCATTCATGTTCATGTTTAAATGTTTTTATTAGATAATTTGTGTACTCAAAAATTTAAATAAATAAATCTTTCGATGTTTTTCACAAAGTAAATTTTCATGTGATAATTATATATCCATCTTATGTTAAGTACATTCCACTCTGAAACACTATCTCTGTGATTAGCTTTAGTCTAATTGTTACCTAAATCATGATCCGTAGCAATTGTGTTATGAGATGCCTAAATACGGAGTATTATTAGTCTACTATTTCTTTATCCGCAGTCAAAATTATTACACAATGAACAAACCGCATTCTTTTGTTTGGTATGATAATAATTTTTAATATCCTAGCCTTAATGTTACTTCGATGGTGAATATCCATGAAGAAGTATTAAGACAATACATCCTACCTATATACAACCAAAGGTGACTGACTGACTAACATAGTGATCTATCAACGCACAGCCCCAACAGCTGGATCAGGCTTAAATTTGGCATGGAGGTAGATGTTGTGACGTTGGCATATAAGGATTTTGATGAAATCCCATGGGAATTGGGAAAACAGATAAATGCGGGTGAAACCGGGGGCACAGCTAGTCTAGTATAAGGTGTTTTCAGTTACAGAAAAATGTACCAATATTGAACACATTTAATATAATTGTAAAATATTTGGAGCACAACACGTATAAAAGATTCGTTCCTTTCAGAACAGAAATAGGAAATGTACTCGATAATATTACTCTTGTCAATATATATTCAAATCGCTTATAAAATTCAACATTTTCTTAAAACCCAATACACGTATTGAAACATCTATTTACTCAAGCCGTTAGACTTGAAAATATCGAGTTTATCCAAGTTTCAACTTTATTATAGGGTCTGAAAGTATAATTTCAAATAAATCGGTCGTGTAAAGTTCATTTTATGGCAATGAAATTTGAATCGTATGTATATAGATTAGGTTTCATATTGAATATGTTGCAGACGTCTTTTGAATGCATCTTGGGATATATTACCATTTATTTGTATATTCTGTGGATTGAGAGCTTTCGGCTTAAAAGTAAGTAAATTGCAAGAGACGTGACCCTAAGGTGAATTTTGGTCGACTATTTAAAGCAAAGGTCTCAGAACGGTGCCTTGCGGTACGCTTGAATGCCTGAGATGTCTGAGATGAAGTAGCTGCGTCTGTTTACTGAATTTTGCAAATGGGTACGATGGCAAAATAGTTTAAACCCCATTCACACAATAACAATGCGTTTTTGCTTCACTCCAAAGTAATTATAATTATACTGTTTGTTTATAATAGTCACACTAATCTTTTTATTTTCTTTGTTTCAGGTAATTTTCGAAACCTGTCAGCTGTGGCGTGGAAGTATAAAATTATATCTAGGTCTTCCTTCTTTTACGTATAAGGTTTAATAATTTAATATACTTTCTTTCAATAAAACTTACTATTTAAGCAATATAGATGATATTTCACCCTCTAGTAGAAATGTAAATGAGCAGTTGATACTAGAACTTAAAATTAATCGCAGGAGCACCGTATTGTTTCAGAGAACTATTAAAATAATTTATCCAGCACTAAATGAATATAAAGTGCATATAAACCCGTTAGCATTAAGAGGGACATCAACAAACAATGTATTTTCAATAGCTTTGGACGCTTCAGTGTCCCTTGGCGACCCACTTTATAGCGTCTGTTAAGTGATTATAAACTCTATTCTATTGCGTTAGAGTTCAAATATTATTGCTACGAAGTTGATATTTTATTGATACTTAAAAGTGATTTCAATTTTAATATTAAAATGACTATTGACTACAGTTAAGTTTAGTTTTGTTTGTGACTAATTATTAATACTAGGATTGATACATAAGAAATAACATTTTGGCTCATAAAATCAGTCAGTTCAGTCTTTTTTGGACAGAAAGTGATCTTTTTGAAGTGATTAATTCTTACACATAGTGTTTTTTGTAAAGAAAATGTTATCGCAGCTAAAAATACGACGTCTTTATTTAAAAGTTTGAATCTCACTTCAAACTTAATTAGTCTGCATCCGATATCGGATCTCAGAACGGATTTCATCTGACAGCTATTGAGTTTTAGAGTTATCTATGAAAGTTATTTTAATAATTTGACATGGATAAATTTCTTCTATAAAATGTAAAAATGGTAAATTGTAAATATGGCATAGATTTTGAAATCGTGACTCCATGCATCTTGTATATTAGTCTAATTTATTTATTTATTTCAATAAGGTATATCTATAGAATCCGATCTTAAAGCATTACAATATGACTTAATAGATATATATACGTATTCCAATTAAAACTATACACAACTTGTTACAGTTAATTTGACGTGAATTACATATAACAAAGTAGATAAATTTAATTTCAATTACATTAACATATTATAATTTTATTAATTTATGACCTTAAGATGAAAACAAATATTTAATTTATTTAGTTACAATTATATTTTTCTTAAATTGATTTAAATTTTGAAAATATATATCATTATCTGTACATATGTCATATAGATGTCATATGTCACTAATGGAAGGTTTAATATTATCAACAACCTGCATAAAGACGTCTGCAATAACAGAGTGGTGTATGCAAAGCGCGGATTGCAGCTAAAATAAAATATTAATCTGGTACTTCTATTGCGTTGGTCTAGTGGTTGCATCTTAACTCTAGATCGAGGGGTGTCGATTCTCGAGCAAAAAGTATCAGTAACATTTTTTAACAAAAACATCTTAGTAGCAATCCTGAGTCAGGAAGTTGTTGGTACTAGTACATCAGCTCGGAGAGCAAATAAACCCCTTGTTCTTACACCTGAACGTCCGGTCATGTAGTGCCTTCTCATCGAGTTATGAGAGAAAAAGATTAGCCAGTGCACCTGTGTTCGCGCACATACTTGTGCACTCTAATCTTTTGCGCACCTGGCTGATCTCTGTAGACTGGCCACCATGACGAAATCGTTCATGCTATAACGTTAGGTACGCTGCAAGTAAAAGCAGCTCTGAGGCCTCACAAGACGCCTGCAGCAATAACACAGTGTTGTATGCAAATGGCGCGCAGTGCGGATTGCAGCTAAATTGAAATTCGTCTCCAGTCGATTGATAAATTGCTTTCCATTGCACGCCCACCTGGGTGACTACTATGTTTTCTAGAATCTAAGATATTATTTGAAGCCTTAGTCAAATCTTCGGGGAATATCCTAAATTAAAACACTTTATTGTATTCCTTATACTAATTTAATATTGTATATTGCATATACTTCAAATACTAAAACTTATATGAATAACGGAAAAAAGAAGATCGTAAATCAGCACTTAATTCCGCGTTGTCTGAATTTTGGCAATTATCATAATTATCGAATCAATAGAATGCATTTGTACCTGCAAAAATAAAAATAAAAATACCCTCAAAACTTTATAAGATAATTTATATTTTCCCGTGACATTTAACTTTTAATAACGTACCGTGTCTCTCAATGGACACCGCACACAGAATGCAGTGGGCCTCGAGACGCAAATAACCGCATATATTTCCATATTATCCCTTTATTAGAATGGTATAGCGGAAAAACTCTCTGATTGCAAGCTATTGAAATGAAGTCCGCATTTTTAATATCGAGAATTTTACAGAAATACTGTTTTTATAAAAAATTCTGATGATGGGAGGAATGAAAAGCATTCGATTGCGTCTCTGTGCTTTCGGAACTCAGACTTAATTAAATAAAAGGACTATAATTTAAATAGTCGATATATTTTATAAAATAACCAATGTAATGTAGTCATACCGCACAAACAGTATATTTTTTCGTAAAAGTTAAAGGTTACACATAAAGATATGAGTGAATTAGGGGTTAACATTATGTAATGAAGGAAGGAGGAGGATAAGGTGCTGGAGCAGGCATGTGCGGGCGAGTAGACTCTGTAGCGGCTGTGACCTCAAGGCGTCAAGACCTCAAAGCCTCACGGTGCACTCACCTTCCGGCTAGTGCAGGTACTGTCGGGGACCGGAAGCCTCTGCAGGTACATGCTACATAGCCGGGCGGGAGGCCACGGTGTCGTCACTCGGATACACGCTGATGGTATATCCAGCTGGCAGTTGGACCAAGTGAGGCCTCTGCGTTGGTTGTAGTCTCCCAAATGTTTCTTCCCAAACCACGACGAGGAGAGCAAGATGGACTAGCTCCTTCCATCCTGCTCTCGCGGAGTGGCCGCGAAAAGCTAACACTGAGGGATTCGCCAAAAATTCTACAGCGTTCCCTTGAACCCCCCACAAGGTGTGTTAAGGAACATCGAGAGGTTTTAATCAGTGAAAGTCCGACATAACCCGGTCGTTTTCCTAGACGGCCGGTATGCGAAAGGAAAAAAAGAAAAGGGGTCAAAATTAATTCCACTTAAATCCAATTCTCTTATCTTAACGTAAAACTTCTCTGTATCGATTGAAGGTTAGTACCCCAAATATTTGGAACCAAGTTAACACAAGATTTCTAATCCCATTGTAGATACAACATCATAATGATAAACTTCAAAGATTTCCATATAGCCACAATCAGCAAATCAAGGTAAATATTCGAGTTTCGGTAACTTGCTGCAGAAGTTTCGAGAGATTTGAGCAAGTTCCCGCCACTGGAAGTTACTAGTTTCCACTGGATTTGGCCGGTTAGAAGCGAATATTAAATGTATTCAATTTACCGCAAGCAACTGATTTGTGGGCTTATGTGAATATACAATAACTTTTACTGCATACATACCTAGTATTTACTGTGAAAGTTTGGAGTTTGTTTTGCAAATGGCATCGTTGAAGAGACATAGTTATGTCTGCTATGTATCGTGTTTTTATTTTGTAGATATAATTTCGGCATCTTATTTTAAAATTGCTGAGCTACGTGGTTTCATCTGCGTATATACCCTGTTCCCGTAGGATTTTCGTGATAAAAATCCTATGTTATTCCTGGGGTTTCATGGAATCTCTGTACAAAATTTCATCTAGATCGGTCTTGTAGTTTTGGAGCAAATTCAAGACAAACAAACAAACAAACGAATCTGTCCTCTTTGTAATATTAGTATAGACAAAATCATAATTTAATTACCATACAGAAAAATTACAAGGATTTTCTAATAATATTTACTGCCAATAACTTTTTGCCAAAAAATAAAACCGACTTCCTCACACTAAAATATCTTCACACTAAAACTTCCTTCTTATTTGAAAAATAGAAACCTAGTGAGATCTTAATAAAACAGGCTTTAATATTCTTGATTCTTGATTAGAAAAAATGAGAATGAAGAATTCAAAGGTTGCCTCACAAATTGATCAAAGTTCCAATCAGCAGAGTTTATCAGCTAGCGATATCTCCACGTGCATATATGATAATGATTCAACACTTTGAACTCGAATATTTCCTTTTTAATGAAAATGTAGTATTATGAAAAGTTTATATCGCAGATGAAAAAAAAATATTTCCTATGACATGGAATGGATCTAGTATTCTACAGGAGTAATGTGTAGAAATTATTCCAATACAAAACAAAAATGAAACATCTCTAAAATTACATTAAAAACTTAAAGAAAATAGGTTGATTGAATTGAAATAGGTTGATTCCCTTTCGAAACAGTTATAATAAGTTCCATTTTTCATAATAAAAAACAAGGTGAATATTAAGAACAATTGCCACTACTTAACCTTATTAGTTCAAAATGCATACCAGGGTTGAAGGAATTAAATATATTACCCCCAAAATAAAGTTTTCAATACTAACGTCCCGGCCTCGGAAGGGTATAAATAGCGAAGGTAGCCATCGATCACCGGGGTCATTACGATACATTATGGAAATGCCGCCTCACTCTCGTTGCCTATTCCTACTTTACCTGCGAACGAGTAGAAAGAAAGATTATTTGGACAAATCCTGATCGTTATAAAATTTCAGTTCAAATACATGATTGGAATAGTACACTTAACAGTAAATTTTTATGACATTTTTAGGAGAGCAAAAAGTGACGTTGAAACTTTGCTTGTTACGCTACAAAAAATCTGCTTTTTTGTTTTTGGAGCAGCGTTGCAGGGAATATATACTAAGATCCATCATGTCATTAGGCCGACAGTTATACCTTTAAGCTGTACTGTATTCTTCTATAAATTTCTTTGGTGTGTGTATTAGTAAGGATAAACATTCATCAATAACACTGGAATGAATAAAATACAGTCTTTAAACTGGCAAAGTTAAAAGGATCTCTACATTCATAGTAGCGAAGCAACATCCATAATTTGTAGCTATAATTAGGCTGCCTGTGAATTTTTTAGGCACTTTTGTTCCACCTTAGCTTTGGTCTTTGGACTAAGTATTCAAACGGCTACAATATTAGTGTACCTATAAAAATGAATTATAGTAAAACAAGTAAATAATTACGTTTGATTATATTAAGTGGTAACTAGTGACATCAGAAAGGATGCGAGAAGAAATAAAGTTAGAAATCTATTGATGATAAAAAAATGAAGCAGGCTTATACCCTAATCACCATAATTATAAAAGAACATCCTAACTTATTAATAACAAAGTAACTCTGTGTATCCGTCTCTTTTTCACGCCAATACCACTGAACCGATTTGGATGAAATTTTGTACACATATTGTTTGAAACTCAAGAAAGGATATAGGATAGTTTTATCCCGGAAATTCCGTCTACCTCTCGAGACGCAGGTGAAACCGCGGGGCTTAGCTAGAGAATTATATACGTTTTTATCTGCTTCAGGGAGCACTTGACAAAACTCCTTCCAAAGTCGTTGATTCCCTATTCAAAGATAATTCCGACAATATATTTACTTTTGTGCGTTTAACACATGTATTTTTAGCGTGCCGTATATTTCTGCGCACTAGATGAATTCAACCCGCGTAGACGTAGGCGTCCTAAAGAATACTAACTCCTGCATTAACTAGTTATTCCGTTTTGTTACTAATGTCTTACATTACGTGCCGTTTAGTTTTTACAATTTCATTACTTAACTATTTATCTAATTAACTACCCGTGTTTTCATCCGCGTAAGTAGTAATGACATCGGTTTCGAAGATTAGGGGCAAACATTAAAATAAATAAACTTTATAATTTCCTTGTTTGTTTTAACGCGAGTAATTTCCATATTAAATAAAATACTTTTTAAAGGATTTTAAACGCGGTTTATCATACATTATTTTACATCATTATTAACCTGAACACTTTACAACGTGGTCACGGGGGACTGAAATTAGATTTATAAATTTTATTACTTATAAATTTTAATAGTATAGAAACAAAAGAAGAATGCATTTCCCCTGATGTTAGTCCCTTAAGCTTGATGATTTGAGGATAAGGATGAACTTGGTGACAGAATCATATAAATCTACTTTTCCGGTCTACATAAATACATTTTCTGATTGCTGACTGGGTGGTTTATCATAATTGCATTGTAATACGATGAATCAACGAAACAGTAATATTTAAAGTCATCTTGGGGTGTTGAATTTCCCGCTGCTTGAATATAATCGAAATTTTTTTCTGAGTAAGATTGTATATTTGCTGCTCTATGTGCTCTTTAAAAAGTTATAATTTTTAAAATAAGTATTTTCTTAGGAAACGGTGCTAGCATAGCTATGCTAAATCGCTTGCAATATAACAAGCTTTAGGCTTAGTTCGAGAAAATTATATCATATTAGAAACTTTTAAAACTAAACTGTTTTTTGGAGAATTGATGTATTTTTTACATAGCAACGTAGCTACGTTATGTTCTTTAAGTTCACAACTATAACTTAAAGTTGTGTATAGTTGGAAAAGTAAAAGTTAATGCCAGTTGTAGTTGGGCCACCGAAGGGCTGATAAGAGTAAGATTTAGTGTTATCGCGGTTCTATACAGCCTTTGTTTTGCGACAATGGCCGACTTTGATATCTTTTTAATAGTTTCTTGATCATGGTTTAATGCTCGTAAACTGAATAACTAACTGTTTTTTTCTTAACTTTTATTAGCAGTTTAAGAACCGTGATTGTCTTTTACTTAAATAAGAGTTTTTAAAATATTACTAATTGAACCTATAGGATATATGTCAGAAACGTTATTTATTGCTTGAGTTTACTTTGTCCTTGCATGTGATAAGTACTTATCTACACTAATATTTTAAGCAGGGAAACTTTGTTTGCTTGTTTGTAATGAATAGGCCCAAAAACTACTGGACCGATTAAAAATTTTTAAACCATTCGAAAATCATCCACGATTAACATAGGCTATTTATATAACATTATGCTACGGGAGCGAAGCCGAGCGGATCAGATAGTACCTTATATATATCCAGATAAAATTGTATTACGGTTAGATTTTCGGCAACTTTATGTTTGACGGAACTTTAAAAACCAAAATAGTGAAGTCAAATAATTCCATCTGCCCCCCACCCCCTGCACCCCCTCAAAAAACTGGGAGGGATTCAGGCTTATTTTTAAACCTACAAATATTACCTGTCACGCCTGCCACGATAAAACCCAAGTGCCCATCTGAAAGACGAACGCCGCCATTCTGTGAGACGCAGAAAAACCACGATAAGAATATTCATAACCGTGTCGACGTCGTAAAATCATTTCTTTGGTTTATTGTGACGTTTTTATTAATGTATCATAACTTGGGAATACTTATACAGATACTAGCTTCTACCTGAGACTTTGTTTGTGTACACGGGGATAAGAATAATGTATTAATCATCAACAACATTCCAAATGCCAAAAATTACCCAAAACTAGACATCCTTTCTAGAGATGTGACTAGCTCAGATACTTTCGTAGGCTTTTTATCCTATTTTAACGTGAAGATTCTAGTTTCTCAGCCATTTGTATCTCCTATTTTTTTAGCACAGTAATAAGTGAGTTAAATTAAGTTGTCTTTGGGGTTTTAACTTGCTGTATTACGAGCTTTCTATGTGGAAAACTTTTCTATGTGTTAAACTGTTATTGAAGAAAGAAGGTATTTTTATTTTTTTTTTATTCGAAAAAATTTATACAAATAAATTTTTGCTCCTAGTAAATATACAAGCAATCCGACGGATTTAGCTGTACTAAAGATAAAATTTCCAATTTGTTTTCCTTTTATATATTGCCTACGTCAGGAAGGAGCTAGCTAGGCTTCTGTTTCTTCAGAAGTTTTTGCTGCAGTCATTCGATTCAGCAAACAGTGGTATCGTACAAAATTTCCACAACACCGTAACACTCAATGTAAACGATGTATTTAGCCGTCCGCGGGAGTTAGCGTGAAATATAGCCTGTCCCGCTCAGCCCCGACCCCTATATTACCTTACTTTTCATAACTTTCGGAACGATTTCAATGCCCTCACGTTTAGTGCTAAACGACTTTAAAGTAGGACTTTCTTGTGTTTATGAAAATATTAAAAGCTGATGACTTAGTGCGAAGTCTTTGCAAAATGAAGACGGTTTCGAATTCTTGTTCGTTTTCGTCGATAGTGAACTGAATATATTTTTATTTTGGTGATGTTTTTTGCTTTACAGATGTTATTAACTTATTGATTAATATAATATTTATTGATTAATATACAAGTATTTACTGAATAGAGCGCAATGAAATTTGACTCACATTGCATTCCCACAATGGAGCGTAAATTACAAATATTTTTATTGTTTATCAATAAAAATAATATTCTCCTTAATTAGTTTTTAAGTCAGTTACATGAAAAATCGCCTGTTGCCTGCTGTAAGTTTTTAACATGTTGCTTAGATTTTAATCACATTACATAATATTCTCCAGAAACGAAATATCTAGCTAATATTCAATGGAAAAACAAAGACCAACTTTAATAGCTACAATAAGAGTCTTTTGTGATTTTTAATCCTTCCTTTGTTTCTCAAGAGACAGTCTAGACGCTTAGGTTCACAGATAAAGAAATCTAGACGTGCCTTGTTATAGGTATATTTTCCTCGACAAACGTACTTATCCAGAATGTTGAAATGCTTTGCTTTGATTGTTAGCTTAAAAAGTGTTATAAATATCGACTTGTCATGATACTTTGAACGAAGATATATATTCAAACCCCCTTAATAGTGAAAACTTCTTGCCAAATTGTTTCACCGGAATTGCATCAACTGACAATAGACAGTACACAATTTTTTTAGTAATCTATTCTTATAAATGAAGCTTCATACAAATCATTTGTGAATAGTCAATTTTAAGAAGCTACGGTAGTAGCTTGCGATATCTAGTTTTTTAAATTT
>LQNK01001034.1:32458-42671 GCA_001586405.1 Phoebis sennae
ATGTGCATATATCAGCGGTCCTGCGACTGTAATTTTTTTAAACTTTTGTTGTGCGTCTCTAAAAAATACAGAAATTAGTAGCCCACGCGTGCGAAGCCGCGGGCGGAAAGCTAGTCTAGTAATATATGTATATCACTAAACTTGGACCGTTTCATAACTATACTCCTAGTAAGATAGTAATGAATCGCTTTCGTATAACTATGTTCCGGGATATAATTATATCCCTAGGGATATAACTATGTTACGGCTTTATCTATCTTACTGCGACATATATAAACTTAAAGGTGACTGACTACCATAGTGATCTATTAACGCATAGCCCAAACCGCTGGACGGATCGGGCTGAAATTTGGATGCAGGTAGGTGTTATGACGTAGGCATCCGTAAAGAAAGGATTTTGATCAAATCCCACGGGAATGGGGAAAACAGATGTATGCGGGTGAAACCGCGGGACACAGCTAGTTTAATATATATTTAATACCTTTTGTTATCCTTTTCAATAATCTATTATTTGTTTGTAAGAAGAACAACTAAATTTTATATTTCATTTATTTATTTAAAAAAAAATACTATCTTAAGGTAGAAGTGTTCCTGCAAAATGAAAAGTATGAATATTAAAGACAATGAAACACAAAGTTAAGCTCTTTCTGCGTCTCATTCTTGTTAATTATCCCGCAGACAAAGGCACAGGATAGTGCTTTCCTACGACTTAATTGCTATCTTAATTGTTTATTTTTAAGGACAAAAAGTCAAATTTAAGTCCTTTTATTTTAAAATTGTGGCGAAATTTTTATACAACAGAAAGGGCAAAATGTATTTTATATTAAAGCTTTAGAAATAGATTAGCAAATTTAAAGAGTGACTAAGTTCAAGAACCGTGCAAAAATTATATTTATAGTGTCCTTAATTAATAACGACCCGTATAAGATTATCCATGGGTAAGTGTGATACGACGAACCTATTTTTTAACTTTATCAAAATTTCATACATGGGCGGACTTTAAAATGTTCTTGTCTTATCTGTGATGTCCACTGTTTTGACCCCTTGTCACAGATTACCTTTAGATTAATCGCTTTTTAAATTATTTTATGGTATCCTCGTGGAGGCCTCTGGAGACCCACGGGATGAGTTAAATTATGAGTATCAATTTCACCCCTCATTCGATAAATATTTCGGATTTATACAATATTTTATACAGGAAAATGTTGGGATATTTTAACAAGGGTACACCTGTTTTTATCGGAATTAGCGGCGAAGTATGCGGACGCACGGAAAAAGATGAAAAATTGCTCTTGAAATTCTCATTCCCAGAAAATTTGCAACTTTCGAGCATTGGATATATTTTTTATTAACTTTAACTTATGTTTAGGATAACCGCCGTCTATACCGTTAATATCAGAAGAAGTATTTGTTTTGCTGATTTCAGAAAAAGGAATAAAGAAAGGATTAAATGTTGAAAATATCTCCCTCCATTTTTAGTAGGTTCAGGATATAGATGTATAGAAGATGACTTTATTACTAGAACCTAATTACGTAAGTACTACTAGCCTCTTGAAATCACACACAGATATTTTATTAAAAGTAGGCGTTAAGAGTACACATTAAAGTGCATAATTCCATAAACGTCAAAACCTCCCGCCAGTCATTAACCGTAATCCGACCAAACCGCGGATAAACGGATTAAAAACGTCATTACGATTTACAACCGTCCCGAGTGATTCCGGAAATGTACCCTGGAGTATAATATTTACGATATTATTACGTAATTTTAGGTAATTTAAGGATTTTTACGTATTATTGTATTATATTGGCAGATAAATTATAAAATTCCAACAAAAGACATAAAAAATACCCACACATTTATTCAGAAAAAATCAAATATGCTTTTGAAAAATTTCGTTACATAGACTGGTCTGAGCAACCTAAAAGAGGTTTCTATTCAGTGATAACAATGATGATACAAAATTAAAGTAAAAATTACCAAGTTTTTATCATGATATGCCTCATTTATTATCTACATTTATCTCTACTATATACTGTAGCCTAATAAAAACAAAATATTTATGTTGTAATATGTATGTTTGTAACGTTTTCACGCAAAACGCTACTGAGCCGGTTTGAAAAATTCTTTCACCATTAGAAAGCAAATATATTATATGCTACATAACAGTATACTACGGAAGAAAAGCTACGTGGAAGAGCCAGTCGGCTAATAAGTTCGATAAATACGCATCCCTACTTACAACGATTATATTCTCTGTATAATTTCCATATTCCTCGAAATATAACTCCGTAACACTTCTGAAAGTTGGTCCCTTTTTAAATTCTCCCTAAATTATGCACGTCAAATACTGTCAACTTCGAGAATATTTGTGGACTTTCAAAGTTGGCATTTTATTACCTCTTAAGGCTGATGATACTTTGTGCATTCACTTTGAGAGGGAATATTAATAAAAAACGTAATTGCTGTTGGCATACTTTTGTCTTATTAGATACGTAATGTTATGGTGTTAGGGGAAAAGAAAATAAAATGTAATAAGGCTAAATGTAAAATGGGTAACTTTCAATGAATTGTAAGCAAGTTTATATTTTTAAACTTGCGTACCTAACAATATGATTTTATTGTTTAAATCTGGATCTTTTCTAACCAAAATTGCTACAATCAAATTATTGTAAGATAGTGTTCACTGTCACTTACTTAGTGTCTGTTAAGACGAAGTCACTTCGTTCAAGAGCTTCGGGATATATTTCATTTACATTAGCTCAAAAAGTTTGGGCCTTTGCAGTCTTCTCGTTAGGTCAGTCGTATCAAGGGGCTGGATAGACTCAACATTAACGTGGTAAAGTTGGTGCTCTGAGCTTCTGCATATTTTTGTATAACTCTCTCTCTATGATGTGCTATTATATCATAAGCTTTCGCGTGGCTAGGCTCATACATAATGTTATATAGCCCATAGCAGCCTATGTCAGTCAGTAAAGATGCAGGTTTCTAATGGTGAAACAATTTTTGAAATCGGTCGAGTAATTTTTTTACTACATACATACAAAAACAAAAATGTTTCCTCTTTTATAAGTATTGATAAATAGCATTTCTTTTCACAACATTGGCACTAGAACAATTTTAAATCCAAAACAATAACTACATTCTGTGGTAATATTTCAATAACCTTTTCACACCTAACTTCCAAAACACAATCTACACTTGAAGCTTCCTCCAATTACACCCGTCTCGCTTCCTCTGCAGTGTTTCCGTTATTCCCTCTCATTCCCACACCCTGTATATAACGAAATTTAAAAACAATCCCACGAGTCGAGACACAATTTATTTTGTTGGCTACGAGATTCTTACGCAATTTTTCTTGGCGTACTGCAGTCATAGTAACGTATAGCGATTTGTAATTTTTTCTACAATTCCCCGTAGATTTTTTGCTTCTTTATATATTTATGTATAGGTGAAAGTAGCTTTCAGTTTCGGCTAACATTTCACTTTTAATGGTCTATATTTTCGGTGTAAATATGAATTGTCAAGAACATATGGGATTTATAACCGGCCATTTCATCTCAGTCCCCCTAATGAAAATAATGTGCTTGCTAAATAATAATCAATTTTATATCAATTCTAATATCAATATAATAATCAATTCTAAATAATAATGAATTTAAAATTTAGTCTTTCCTCATTTTAATGAACGCAATATGTTTGCTAAATTATAATCAATTTTTTATTTTAATTTTACAATATTAAGTCTTTTTTCAAAACGAGGGCTTAAACATTTCAAATCGCTCCGCTTATGCAATATAGACAAAGCTTCTCACGCCTCATTGGAGAACGAAATCATAAGTTGTCTAAACTCAGCACAATTTTAAATAGACGATAATTCTTATATCTACAGTTATTTCATATATATTATTATCTTTAACTTTAGAATTGTAAGACTTATTGAATTTGACATCATAAGTTGTTCGAACTCCGTTCTACTGAGAATCGATACAATAATTCTTGTATGTACGATTGTTTTATATAAATTTATACTTTTGGTTCGTACTTTAAGTTAAAACTATAAAAACTCAGCTTTATATCATATTTGTTTACGATAATGCTACAGTAATTATATTCTAACACGTTCCTAAAAGGAGGCATAGATGAATAAATGTTTTGTTCCTATTTTTATATCTTAGTTTATAAATTTGTATCATTGAACAACAGAATCGTAGGTCGACAAATTCAGCATTATAAGAAACGATTACCATTTTATTTGTCCAAAAATATTGATTTTAGATATGGATGATAGCAAATTCGATATTGACATTTCATCTCTCAAAAATTAAAGAAAAATTTAATGCTTTTTTCACTATCACGTAGAACTACTTGTTATAAATGTTTGTGGTATTTGAAGCGAATGTTTTCCCTAGTATCTGTGGAAACACTTAACGTCTCGATACAGCCGAGGTGCGAACGTCGTAAAAGTTGATGGCCCATCGGTTGGTCCCACAAGCTGGTATGTCAGAAGATCTTGTTGACTAAAACTAGGTTACAATATCATGTTGTGTTTTGATGTAATGGAAATTATAGAGTTCATGAAAGATTTATTTTTTATTGCAATAATCGAAGGGAATTTTTTCAAAGGAACGGAGAATGGAAAAGAAACATTTAGTTGTATTAAGACGGTTTATACTCACTGTGTTTTAACTCGATGTAGACCGACAGTTTCGTACCGATTTAGTAAACCGTCTTAATACAACTAAATATACGATGGCTCACTTATCGTTAAATCATTATAGAAAAGAAACAATTGTAGATACTAGAGCGATGCACTTTACACGTTATATTTAGTTTTAATAGCGCTGATTGTAAAGCCGATTGAGCCAGCATACAATATGTTTCACGTTTCGCATTATGTATTTAATACACCACAAACTTAAAGATATACAAGAATCTTTCACGGTATCAAATGCATGGTGATTATTTGTAAGATTTCCTCGTGTCAATGTAGTATAAGTGCGTTCCGCCCGTTGGTCTCCCGTCTCGTCTCCATTCGTCATGCCAATGATCTCATAAAGGAGTGGACGGGAACGGGATTTATTGTTTACGGTCTATGAATTGCCACTCATATATATTGTTTTATTATTTTCTTCCTACTTTTGGCATATATGATAGTTTTTTCCCAAAAACAGTACCGACTTCCTCACAATAAAACTTTTTAGGGTCGCTTTTACTTTTAGATTTAAGTCGGTTCTATTTTTTGGGTAAAAGTTATTATTTTTAAATTTTCAGTCCTATTCAATGATGTATTTTGGTCCTATTCCATGATCCTGTGAAAGGTAATCACATCATAGCTAGTCACAATTCTCTGGAATACCTTGCACATGGATGATCAGACTTGAACCAAATTTCTATGGGACTCGGTTCTTTCGAATGCAAAAATTATTTTTCAAATCGGTACATAAATCTTTCCTTTTTGAAAGTCTGTTAAAATATATTATACCTTTTAATCACTAGTCCATAACTTGCTCTTAGATATTGTTGATTTTCCAGTTATAAAGTTATAGATGAAATTTCACGAATTCAAATCCCAGATAACAATTAGAAAAAGAGTTTTTATTTCCAAGGTTGGCATCATTTGCAGTTATTGCTATGTGTAAATTAAAACATTGTACTAATTGTTCACATTTTAAACATTATAACCCAACCAATAATTTAAATTTTCTAGCTGCAGTTTTAGCTGTAGTTGTTCCAGTTATAAAATTGTTATTCAATTCTAGATGTATTTACCGCGAGTATGAAGTACGTGGTAGTTGGAAAACTATTTCTATTGAATCTAAATATTGGAGTTTTTGGTAGTTTAAAAGTTAATGGAAATATTCGAATGGCGGCGTTTAATATAATTTGGTGTTTTAATTGTCCGATATTTGTTTGTTTGAATAAAAACATCATTTATAATTTATAAGAAATCTCGATTTATTAAATTTAGTACAATTCTGTTCAGCATTTCTAAGTAAATCTATAGTACTTCAGAAAAGAAAATTCAATACTTATTTATGACTAGCGACCCGCCCCGGCTTCGCACGGGTGCAATGCTGATAAAAACCTTCCTCATGAGTTACTCTATCTATTAAAAAAACCGCATCAAAATCCGTTGCGTAGTTTTAAAGATTTGAGCGTTCATAGGGACATACAACATGACACATGACAGAAAAAGCGACTTTGTTTTATACTATGTAGTGATGATATGGTTTCGTGAAATCGAACTTCTTCGAAAAATTAAGCATTGACATTCATAAGGTCCAAAGTCCCGTAGCAAGAGTAAAAGCTAACGAGGTGGATAACTCGCGAAGAAGTGAGGCTTGTTATGGGATAACGAGTTTTATGATATTGTTATGGCCGCCCGCTGCCATTAACTCTATAAATTACAAACACCAGATGATAATTAGGGCAGATTTTACGTCCTCAGGCTGGACTCGGGTTTCTGATGATTTTACGTTAAAGGCAAGGTTAACACTGATATTATTGTAACACGAGACTTACGTCTAATGTGTTATTATATGTGGGTATCATGGGATAAGCTTTGCCTTCCAGAAGTTAGGCTTAGTTTTCACCGATAAAGATACCAAATCACTAATATAGAAAGTCTGCATTCCAATCTCATTTGTATCTTATTCTGTCCTTCTTTCTATTCAATCATCCTTTGCTTGACTGTCTCGTTCGACTAGTGGTTGCATCTTTGTCTACTGATCAATTCAGTGTGATTTCTGGGTAGAGATAAAAAAAGCCCTTATATTTAGCCTGGACTCCGTTCAAAAACATTCTTTGTCTGCTCATTATAAACTCTTTCTCATGCACTCTTCTCTCTTGGGATTACATATTTTCTGTAATTACTATTACCACTGTTCATATCCATAGTCACTTAACATAAGGTGACCCGCATTTTATTATTAGAAAAGAACAAACAGTTACACAAGCGCCATTAATAGGTGCAATGAAATAAAACCGATTAGTGCATAGTCCACTGCTCGTTATGTTCCTGTAATGGCGGCTGAACACGCCGGAATGCGCAATGGACAGCGAACAGGAATGCTACGTATTTATACTATTCTGTACGATGTTTAATTCTATCTTTAAAAATTTGTAAAGATAACAATAAAAACAATAACACTGTCTTAAAATGCCTTTTCGAAGTATACTGCTACATTTTATCAAATGAATTATTAAATTTTACTTATTAAAATTGGTGTTTTTCTTCTTGTACATTTTGTTTTCCACAATCTATCCGTAATGCAATTTAATGCAAATTTTAATATAGCATAAACGCATCTCTAATATTAATAAAACAGTTTAATTTGTAAGGAATTTTACAACAGTTTAAACCATGTCATTATAAGCATCCCTCAGGAATTTAATACTAGTAAAATCTGTACGGTCGTCCCTCGTTAACCCGCTCGTAAAATGTTAAAAATTGAATGATGTCAGCGTCTCAGACCGAGGAAACTATAAAATTTTATCCTCGTAAGGGCAGATGTTTGGAATTACTGGTACAATGTTCCACTCGCCTTATCTAAGGGCTGTTTCATCAGCCGTCTTGGAACTATCGTAATTTTTAATGATAGTTTGCAAGTAGTTTTGATAACTCGAACTATTATGCCCCTAATTTAAGATTGATTTTAACACAAGTATACTATCAGTTTAAGTCGATTTAGGCCGAAATCAAAAAACAATTGGCATAATATTTAAAAAATATATTAAGCCTTATCTCATTGGGTATATATTACGTTCTATTAAAAGTTAGTAAAAAATACTTAAAGCATAATGCAAATGTGCTGTTCAATTCGTGAACAGAACAGATATATGACGGAATAATTATGTTTGCTTATAAAAAAAATATAAAAAGACATCACCCAATATATTTCTATGATCAACAAACAAGCTTTTTTACATTCCTTAGAAAAAGCTCTTAAAAATATAATTGGTCTTGCACAATCTATTTCTATTATCAACAAACAAATGGAACTTTCTTAACATTCCACAAACATCTCTTTCGCGTCTCCAACACGCCCTCGTGTTGGGTTTGTACAAAGTTAAATTAGTGTTGCTAATTTACGACAAACAATTGTTTGCAGATCCTGTACGTAATGTCACCCGTTACTGCCGTCACCCGCGGTGTCACCCGTACTCGACACCCGAAACGTAAACACGCTGAGTTGGTCTGATAAAATGGAGGTTTAAATGATGTTTCAATAGATCGGCTAAATTGCATTGTTATTGAGATTTAAGAATTTTTATACAACTTGCCCAATCTGGTTTTGCACGGGTGCAATAAAATTTTCCATGTTAATATTATTTTTCATAAAAACCGTGTTCACTCAATGAGTAAAACAACAAAAAAGGAATAAGCGAAACTATTTTATCCAATCACGCGTCATGACCAAGAGAAATAGAGCTACATGTTATGTATTATGTAGGTTTCCAGCGTTCTTCTTCTTTCTTCAACTTGAAAGTTGTTTGTTGTTGTTTGCCTAAATATATCTGTACTTAAGAAGTATCACTATAAAGTTAAACTAGTAATTAAAAAAAAAGATTCTAAACATTTAAAAAACCATTGTAGCTATCACCGCTTGTCCATCATAATTCAAAAACTATCTTTGTTTTCTATTTGTATGTATTTCAGAATTTTGTCGACAAATTTTGTTCAAAGGCGTTTTCCGTAGCCTTGTAGCTCTCGTAGAATTCGTAGAGCACACTGCGAATAGAAACTGCTTAACAATTCACGGGAAACATGAAACAATACATACACACTGTGTAAAAATACAAGTATTTAAAGAACGTAAAACATAAAATGTTGCATTTCATTCAGCATTTTATAATATAGTACACAAATGTAGATGAAGCAACAAAATTTTACGATTTTGTGATATGCAAGCTATAAATTGCAATTCATCTTATCACTTGCTTAAAACTATACTTGATAGAATATTTTGTCAATCCTCGATTATGTACCGATTTGGAAAATTCTTTTTGCATTCGAATATCAGTGTGGTCCCATAGAAATTTGGTTCAAGTCTGATAATCACTGTGGAAGATATTCCAGGGAACTCTTCGAAAATCAACATAATAAGCTCTGTTCTCTAAATATATACGTGCCTTTACCTATTTCTCAATTTAACACGATTTTGCACCGACTTTGTATAGATTTCAACAAAAATTAAATAAAAGTTATTTTCTACTTTTTTGAGGAATTCGGTGTTATTTTTTGGCAACTTGTTAATTGTTTGTTTAAATTGAAGAGGAACTGACTAACTAAAGTACAGGATCGATTAGGAAAATTCTTTTACCATTGGAATCCTACATTATTTCAGATAAATAGCCTATATAATAATGTGCCGCGCGGAGCAACTAGTCTATAATACGCCAAAATATAAACTAGAAGTTCTTTTAGGGAACCATCGGAGATCTCCCGTCTATTATTAGGATCGCCAAGGGGTTATCAGAGATGGCCAACGTTTTATCTAAACAGTCTTACAGAACCTAGTCATGTTTTATTCAATAAGGAAGCAACAAGGAATGAATGGACACGTTTATGTGATGTGTTTTTTTTATTAACGTTATTCCTTCATCGTCTTAAATTGTTTTTTTACTGAAAAGATTATATTTAGTTTTGATATGGCAAACCAAGTTTGAGAAGCCAGTCTGTACATTCATCTATTCTTAACTGCTGTATATGGACATTAATACAACCTTTGTGTGTTATGTAGTTGGTCGTTATAATAAATGGCATAATACCTTACTTTTTCTAATTTATGTGGTCTATGTGTGTATTGGTGTATCATATTTTGGTAGATTTAATAAAATACTATATACCCTATTTATTACATAACTTAAAGTAATTAATATGTTTTTAAATGAATAGTGTAAATCAAGTATTTTATTAAATATTTTGAGAAGTAATCATACAGTCTATCAAATGTTTCTATGTGTATTTCTGTAGATGTGAATTAAAACTTATATGATCGTAAGGTTTTATTCGACAAGTTTTTATTCTAAATTGGGCCGCAAGACATTTATTAATATCAGTACTTGTTGCAGGCGACACAATATGCCCCAACGGCATGTTTCGGTGCGCGGACGGCAAGTGCATCCCGGCGCTGTGGGTCTGCAACTACCAACAGGACTGCGAGCGGGGCGAGGATGAGCTGCAGTCTTGCCGTAAGTACCCCCCAC
>LQNK01001034.1:42765-74621 GCA_001586405.1 Phoebis sennae
CTCACTCAGGCGTCCTAGGCTCCGGCCGTTTGGCCTCTCTGCCGGAGAATTTTCATCTTACCGCCTCAAGGCACTATCCGCATAATAATAACAATTTATTTCCGCAATAAAATTACATATTCAATAATATACAATATACATGCAGTTGCTGGCTCCCTAGGATACCCTGTTTTGTGGATACCAAGATCCTTCCAATGATCATTAGTGTGTACAATTCATAATCTAACTTTACGTTAGCTTCTTTCCCTCTCCTTAACTCTTTCCCCCTTGAATAAAAACTTTCAAGGTACCAGCGATTTCTGGTGCATCGGGTATTTATAGACAGTGGAGATTACTTGACATAGAATGTTGGTGCTGATGTTCATGTAGTCTATAACTCTATAAAGACTACGATAGTCTCTAAACACAGCGAAACTGTATGTTTCATTGCGTGCTACGACATAAAATATCGGCGTGCCGAATTTTTTTACGAAGAGTTCTGTAGCATTACTGACCTACTATGTGGGGGTTTTATCCTCTCGGTATGAAACCCTAAAAAGGGATTTTAAAAATGTAGTCGTATTTCACATGCGATTTTTCTCGTAACAAATCAAGTATGCTGAAAAACTAATCCCTGACGTTCATACACGCCCGAGTCGGCCTGTGTGTCTGTCACACATGTCCAAACGATGAAATTTGCAAAACCGCGAAAGAGCTCGTTTCTTTATTCATGTGCTATTGTTGCACGTGACAGCTGACAGCCGCGTGTGATGCTTTTCGCGCCATTAGTGAATATGTAATGAAATTCTTTAATATTTAACTGTAGAGATTCTTTTAGGAGGCGGGAACTAAGTTTTACTTTAGAAATTATTTGATTAAAGGTTCAAGTACGACGTTAGGAGTTATCATACATAGAGGGTTTGGCTGAATTAATACAATTGTAGTTTTATCTAGATCAAAAAGTCTTTCACGTCTCTTAGAGAAAACTGCTTGGTACCCGTAGCATTATGTTTCATATATATCATATAAAATATAGCTTATGTTACTCGTGGATAATGAGCTTTCGAATGGTGAAAGTATTTTTAAATTTTCGGCCCAGTAGTTTTTGAGCCTATTCATTACAAACAAACTAAGGTTTCCTCTTCATAATATTAGTGTAGATTAGGATATTTATTCTTAACGTTAGAAAAAATAGACCATATTAGGAAGCAAGGACTAAAGCTTTACTTTAATTACTGAATTGTAGATATCAGGAATAAGTTTTATCCTTAGAGGGGCTCCGAAAGACAGGCTATGCCCAATGACAACTCATCACTACAATACAAATACTTTGTTACAAACTATTCGATTGTTACCTGCAATTATGTATCTTATGTGTAACTTGATGAAATAAAGAAATTCTTATTTTTTTAAGTTCATGCACTAGTTTTCAAATAAACTTCTACAACACTAGTTGAACGAAGTACATTGACACGAGTTTGTTTTTACGAAGAGATTAATTATAAAAGCAACGGGCGACATCCTGGACCACTTCATTAAAAATTTTAAATTAGTGCAAGCCGACGTGAGCTGGTATTGGCATTTTGATTTGATTTTGAGGTTAATTGAGTAGTCTGATAAATGACATGACGTCAGTAAGCTGAAAGAAATGCACACATTTCTCTCGAAAATATTAACGTTATTTCAGAAGTACGCAATATCTACATGTTTGTTTGGTCGTAATGAATACGCTTAATAATAAATTACAAATAAAAATTAATATAAAAAGTAATTTACATTATAATAGCATTTTTTTATTAATAGAATCTTATGACACTATTAATATTAATGCTCTTATGAGCATTTTTAAATCTAGAATCGCGCGGATCAGCTAGTTTATTATTAATTTATTAATCGGACTGAATATAAAATTTTGTATAATTGTGTACTGAAACTTTTCTAGACAATTGATGATGATTTTAATTTTTGCATCATATTGTTAACAGTTCGCAAATCCCGAAACAATTTTTTGATATTGTACCAATCTTAAGACCTAGGCCCAAAAATCACACAATTTAATTAATATACAATATCGTTAAAGCCTCATCTCTCAATAGAAATTTTCTACAAAGCAGCTAATAAGTCTTCTTATAATGCAAATAAGGCATTTAGCATTAATTAATTCGCCACATGTCATCTGTTAGCGGGAGACCCGGCAACGAGAGCGATTACACAATGAACCCACAATCGTTGAGCGCTCGAGCGTGAATGTAATCACTGGGCTGGTGACCCTACCTGCACCCTTACTATGAGTCTGCATTATAGATACTCTATAACTGTAGTGAAGCCTTTTATTCCTGGATATTTAAAACAACGCCATCTAGTCCCAAACTAAGCAAAGTTTGTACTATAGAACCTAGATGACTGATAGACTACTTAAACATACTTTTTGTAAATACATACATACTAGCGACGGGTAAGAATACGTGTCGCCCCCATTTCTACCCGTGGGTGTCGTAAGAGACGACAGATAGTTATAAAAGAGTGGGAGCCGAGCATTGCATGATTGGACCAAGCTCGCACCACTTAACATCAGGTGAACCGCATGCTCCGCTTGCCCGCTGTTACATAAAAAACATACAATAAATAGGTTTATACTTATATATCTTTAAATTAAACAGCATTTTCAGACGAATCTTTTCATAACAGATTTTACCAAATATTTTTTGACATCATTGTCATCCTTTCAATACCTTCCTTTTATCTGAATGAAATACAAAGAAATACCTTTAGATTTGAATTTATGCATGCAATTATATTTGCCTCAAAGTTCTTCAAACTTCAAACGTTTATGTTATCTCTGCAGGCTTCTTTTGAGGCTCTCATTTCTCTTACATTTTTTGCACGTTGTCACTTGTCACGTTTTTCACACAACAGCACCTAATAGATAGGTACAAAATTCAAATTTAGACTGCGAGCTCTACCAATGAATACATAGGTACTAATCAGTGACACTCAACCATTTGAAACACGCTGTATCTATGCACATGCTTAGTAAAAAAAGGAAAAAATATTTATCACTAGATATAGCAGCTATTCTGCTATATGCACGTTTATACAAAAGTACATTTATTAATATTTTAGCCATGATACACACACTCGACTCGCGGCCTGTATCGTGGGCATTACACAAAATCAAATGTCAAATGTACAAAAGCGTAGTTAGTACACGTTGACTGCCCTACCTATAAATAAATAAATTTTCCTGGACATATAACACAACGCCATCTAGTCCCAAACTAAGCAAAGATTGTATGGAAACTACATAACTGATAGACATACTTAAACGTACTTTAATTTAAATACATATATAGATAAATTAAACAGCCAAACAGTAGAAAATTACAATATAATTTTCTACTTGTTGGGATCGAACCCACACCCTCCGGCGCAATAGACCATTGCCACATCCGCTGCGCCAATCGGGTATGTGTTCGATCTTCAACTTATTCAAATAAATATCTCCACAAAGTATACATGTAGTTTAGCATACCGGCCCTTATGGGGTGCCCTCCCCGGGGAGAGTGGGGGTGATTGATGGGCGCCACTGATTGCAGGTCGGGACCTTTGTCCTAATGACGGCCCGATTGATCCCCTCGCTGTGTTGTGAATATTTATTGAGTGGATGTATTGCGACTGTCCGACAGGTTGATTGTTGAGAATAACGGTGGTTTCATTAAGTCAAGTAAATGGACTATTAGATTATGCATGTGGGTTCTTAATGAAACATTATCTATACGTAAAAATGGTACGATTTTACAAGCCGAAATTGTCTGTATACACTAATATTATAAAGAGGAACTTGTTTGTTGAGGACTTTGTTTGTTTGTAATGAATAGGCTCAAAAACCATTGGAATGATTTTAAAAATTCTTTCACCATTCGAAAGCTACATTATCCACGAGTAATATAGGGTATATATAACATTATGCTACGGGAGCGAAACCGTGTGGATCAGCTAGTTTCCCATATCCTACAGTCATCTGTAGTCATAACGAAAATAAGATAAGATAACTTATGAAAATAACTAAATTTTGCGTAGCTTTTAACTTTAAACTTTATTCGTTTATTGACGACCCGATTGGCGCAATGGACGTGGCAATGGTCTATTGCGCCTGAGGATGTGGGTTCGATCCCCACGAGTAAAAAATTATTATGAGATTAACATTGTAATCTTCTACCTACTATCTTGGTATTTATTTTATCTATAGTATGTATGTATGTACAAAAAAGAAGTATGTTTATGTATGTATATCAGTTATCCAGTCTCCATAGTAAAAGCTTTGCTTAGTTTGACACTAGATGGCGTAGTATTACATGTCCCTGATATTTATTTATTTTATATTTATTTCTTAGAGTTTCATTATACTTATTTGTTTTGACAATTTTTCCTATATATTAATATATTAAATGAAGAATAAATCATGAAAATGGAAGGCACAGGTTCCTGAAAACCAGTTCATACTATCTCAGGAACCTGGGCGAAATAATTTATCTATGTAAAATATTGTTGAAAATAATTGGTTTATTTACTTATTAAATTCCTTGTTTTGACAATATTAGATATTATAACGGCTTGTGTTTTGCGCCGTGATTCTTCTTCATTTCTGAACGTTCACGCGCAATGCGCTGTGATTGGTCGCCGCGGTTTTTGGTTCTCGCGCGCCAAAAAACGACGCTTTCGAGAAGCGTCGTAAAAGATAGACAATTTACGTCCGTACGCGCGCGCTTGTATTTCGTTGTGTTATAAAATGTTACCTATTGTTCTCTTCTACTTTTTGTTTTATATTTTAATTAAACTCTTTAACAAATAAAAGTGTTTGTTATAATATTAATTGAATGAAATTGTTGCAGCGCCCCCGGAGTGCGAGCCGGGCCAGCTGACGTGCGGGCAGTACGTATGGAACAAGACGTACTGCATCCCGCCGCACTACCGCTGCGACATGTACGTCGACTGCGTGGACGGCACCGACGAGGCGGACTGCAGTGAGTGTACACCCTCATCTATACTAATATTATAAAGCTGAAAAGTTTGTTTGTTGGAACGCGCTAATCTCGGGAACTACTGGTCCAATTCGAAAAATTATTTTAGTGTTAGATAGCCTATATTGAGGAAGGCTATATATCATCCCGATACTCCCACGGGGGCGAAGCTAGTCTATACTATATCGATTGTCTAGTGGTTGCATCTTGAACAGATCGAGGGGTCTCGGGTTCGAATTCCGGTGAGGCCAAAAAAAATTTTAGTGGGATTTTTCTGACAAAGAAATCTGAGTAACTGCCCTGTTGTAAGCGAGTTTCTTTTGGTTATAAATTAAGTTAGTAGATCCATATGAGTTCTTAACCTGACTAAAGCACACTGATTATACATGTTATCAACATCTTAAGCTTAATACAACATAATTCGAGAAAGATATGTGTAAGATATCAGTTTAAGAACGTTATTACAGTATGAAATTCTGTTTCCGACTATTTAGCGCGCTTGAACTAAAGGCCTTTCACACAACGCTTCTAACCTCACACGTTACAGCTTCTGATATTCTATTCTTCGTGTATAATATGAGCCACGTCCCGTTGTTTCATTCCCGTGGAAGTTCGGATTTAATAGTAGCTTTTGTGCTGTTCTGGATTTTTACTTATATATCTATCGAGATTCTTCACAATCAATCAAGTATTTTTTTTTGTGAAAGAGTAACTAATTTGTACACATCCATACAAAGTTTGTGAGGAAGTTTATATGAATTTAGTTAGGTACTAGTTACTCTTCCGCACAAAAATTTCTAAAAAGATTTAGATGAAACTTTACAGTTATATAGCTTATATCGCAGAGCCACCGCCTTTGCCCATCGTAAGGACTTTCATTTTTTTTTATATTTACTAAAAAATAATAAAACGATCAAATAAATCTGAGGAAATATATTGAAATTTCATATTCATCCATTTATTGACAAAAATTACCAGACTTGTGTGAAAACATTACAAACATACAAACAAAACAAATGTTTCCTCTACGATATTAACATAGATAAGCTAAGCTACATAACTATCAAGCCAAACATATAACTCGTGTCACACAGCATCAGGCTCTGCCAGTGACAAGCCTCGGAGGGACCGCAACTTATAATTGCGTGGAAATTGACTTTTTATCCTCTCATAGATAAACCGACCACTTATTAATTAGTTTGGTTTGTTTTGCCACACTGCTGAACGAAATGAGGATCATTGTAGTGAAATAGGATTACGAATATCACTTATGAATTAGTATTCATCAATATTGCTTGGGGCATTCAAGATTTTTATCTATCTGTAAAAATAATTAACGTGGCAAACATTTATGTAAACAAATTAATTTTTATTACAAACTAAATCATATATGGATAAGTAATTGTTTTTGTTTGTGGATTTCCTAATTAAAATGTGATAATTTTAATCAGGAAATCAGGTAACAATATCCTTTCTACTTATCCTTCTAATATAATATATGCGAAAGTTTGTGAGGATGTATGTATATGTATGTCACTATCTTAAGCAAAAACTATCGAACCTATTGGGAAGAAACTTAGTATTAATATAGTTAAGGATCAGAATAAAATAAAGGCTACTACGCTATTCTGGAATTCCCACGGGATCAGAAGTAGATCAGATACACGGGTGAAACCGCGGAGCGAAACTAGGTTTTAATAATTAAATGAGTATAAAAATTAACACAGATATTCACGCTAAAAATTAAAATACTAAATTCACATTCAAGCAATGTTTGAACAAAATTTTTTACATTGTTCTATAAAAGTTTTTCTACTCGAGAATATAAAAGTAACAACAAGGCTATATAATTGTAAACAGAGAAAGAATAGCAAGAACTGTAAAACTAAAAGCAATTAAGTAAAAGCCGGAGTGTCAAGACGCCTGCACTCGGCGCTCTGACCCGGAAACAGGGCTTGACGCAAACCACACATGACATGCATGCATGAACGTAAAATGCACACACTCTTTTTCAAAAAAATTCAATGTGACAATGTAATGGATAGATGACATGACGCAAAACCACACAGGCTATGCATGTATGAACGTAAAAGGCGAACATTTTTGCTCAAAATTTTTTAAATGTGATAATGTTATTGATAATTGGCATGACGCAAACCACACGTGCCATACAAGCGTAAACGTAAAAGACGTTTTTGCTCAAAAAATTCAATGTGACAATCTTACGGATGGTTGGATTTGACCACACATGCTATGCCATGAACCTAGAACGGTCACAAACATACTATGCATGCGTTGACATTATTTGGTCATGTATGTGATCTTAAAAAATCCTAACATTCATACTATCTGCCTCTAACAATGTTATTAACTGTGAAAGGCTTGGTGCCTATGCCATGCATTAGCAGACATGATAACATATATCATTTGTACATACATGTATATTTTCTTACGTTGACAAGTCAGCTTATTAGAGATCTCGAAAAAAACTCGGAAATTAAACATATCACAAAACTCTTTAATTTTTCTCTACAAAAATGTCAAAAACAAGGAAATAAATTATATTAGCTGCCTTTATTTTATTGTAATCTAGTTAAAATAATTTTTGTACATATATAAAAACACAATAAATTAAATACATTCAAACTCATTATGTATACATAAAGTAGACATTTTACACAATTCTTTTTAAAATGAAATATTCGAACAGTTTTGGGGTATTGTGTTTCTCAAAAGAACAATAAATTATTTCCACAATGGACGTGAACTCGTATTTTATCGTGAACACGACATGTTTTAAATCGTGCAAAATAGTAGTTTTTGCAAATACGCAAATTACGATTCTTTCAAACTTGAAACTGGCAACTGCCAGTACGAAATAACTTATAACATTTCAGAATACGAATGCCTGTAAATTTTAATAAGAATATACTATGAAATTATGTCTTAGTAGCTGTTACGCGCGGCTACATTCCCGTAGCATTATACTCTATGTCACCCAGTGAAAATGCAGTTTCCTAATGGTAAAGATTTTTTGATACGAGATGGATGCCTTTTACTTGAATTGGGAGATACTCGCCAAGAAGAGAACCGAGTAGAGGAGAAAAAGAGAGACACAAATGGCTTGTAAAAGTAATAATAAATAAAATATTTTTTTAATCGGTCCATAACTCTGCATACAAAAAGACAAATATTTTCTCAGTACAATATTAGTTTTAAAAAAAGATTTGCCTTTTTAATAAAAAAGGGATTTGGCTACATGTGTACAATAGTAAAGGTTACAAGAAGTGTATCATAGGGTGTGAAATGGGCGTGCACCCTAACATAAGTTTGCAACGAGATTAGATGGGTTCATTTCCTGGATCCAATTCACATGATTTCGACACAGGGTTACATGTTCCAGCTTTATTTAATCGATACAAATTGTGTGTTTTTAATATTGCTTGTTATATAATATAGCTGATCCACGCGGCTTCGCTCCCGTAGCATAATATTATATACTACCTATTTTCCGGGATAAAATATAGCCTATATAATATATTATATTATTACGTCGATACAACTCTTAACAAATAATGCATTAATTTCGACCAAATTTGATTACCATAAAAACGGTTCTAGTGAGTTAATCTTAAAAGATAGACATATACTGTCGCTGACATTTTTGTAGATCATTTCAAGAGGAATAATTCTTTAATACATACTTTTTTGGCATCTTGAACCGTTTTCGCAGCGCACGCAACGGAAGCCCTCAAGCATGAATAATTTTCACATTTTCCATTATTTCTTCACTCCTAATAGTTGCAGCGTGATGTTATATAGCCTAAAGCCTTCCTCGATAAATGGTCTTTCAACACAAAAAGAATTTTTCAATTCGAACCAGTAGTCTCTGAGATTAGCGCGTTCAAACAAACAAACAAACAAACTCTTCAGCTTTATAATATTAGTATAGATTTTTTACGTTTAATGTATTATTTCGAATACATTATATTATTCGTGTTTTCGAACAAACAAACTTTAGATTTATATTGTAGTATAGAATATAGATTAATAACATAAGCTTTTATTTTCTAGATTACTTAAAACAAATATTCCGAGAGCTAGGACCATTTTTGGGGTTTAGTCGGGGGTTTAGTTTAAAAAACTCCGACTAAAACCCTCGAACGTTCAAAAATATTTACCGTCAACTTTTGATATCCTAAAATGGGAAGCAAAGACGTAACTGAGCTTAAGGAGCAACAATGTTGTACTAAAAACTTTTACGTCGCCTTGCATAAAGTTTAATATACCTTTATGTACTAAGAGCACTTCTGCAGTGGTTCTAAAAATGCACTTCACCTTTCAAAATTCACACTTTATAATAATGACCACAGAGAGAATAAAAGTACACGTACACGTTCATCTGTGTGCGTGTTATGTTACCAGATATTGATTGGATTAAAAATTTAATATGCCAAATAATCTTGAGTTACATATGAAAGGGTAATCCATCTTCTTATTTTTGCTTTTGGGAACATAACACAAAACAGCATTTTTTTTAAGAAAAATTACGAAGCTTCCGTGACGTGTTACGTCAAACAAGTCGATTGTTTTTGTATTTGCTTTAAATTTTGTATTTGCTTTTCGGCGTCACTCGTGTGTTCGGCGCACTCCACCTGCCTTTTATTCCCTAATCTGTGCTAATGGCATACATAATAACGACAGAATCCTGAAAGGAGCCCCGTCCACATGCACTCACTTTTACGACGAAAGCCCCAGATAATACGATTTTCATCACATTTTCATACACTTATGTAAAGCTAGCGGGCCAGCGCTGGAAGACGCCATCCCAGTTTATAAAGGCAGCCTTTGTGTCGCTTAAAGTCGCTTTTTGTGCTGGTGTTTATAAACGTGATTGCGTTTTATAATGTCTATCGCATCCGTGTTACCTTTGTCGCATATTCAATTACGTTTAATAAACACGTAAGTCAAAGGTTTGCTTTCGTGTAATATTCTTGAGGTGTTTATATAGTCATGATAATACTGGCTGCGCCCCACAGGTTCACCCGTGTAGAAATGTATTGATAGATAGTCTTTGACCTACTATATATTATGTTGCTCTAAAACTATCTTTGTACAAAATTTCATCCAAACCGGTTCAATTGTTTAGGTTGAAGATGAGACATAAGGACAGAAAAACACTTGTTGTCTTTTAAGCAAATGAAATATAAAAACTAACTTTTTCTTCAGACGACGTGCTCTTTGCTCTTTTTCGATTAAAAGCTATACAAAGTATTGGAAATACTGAATTAGTTCTACCTATTAGTAGTATACCTAGCCTATATAAGTTGTATGACAATGCGCAATTAGATGTTAAACTATCAGGGAATATTTGTTTTGTATCCTGAATCAGCATAAGTAAAAGAAAAATCAAAGCTGACCTGGAATGGACTTCATCCCAAGATCCGTCGTATCCTTAAATTACATGGCATAAACGCACGCTAATAATAAAAATTTTAATATTGCTTTTTATAATTTCAGCATACCGCAAGTGCCAAACAGACGACTTCCAGTGCGGCGTGGAGAACGCGGGTTACAGCAAGATATCGGCGACGCAGGGACCGTGTATATTAAAAGAAAAGAAATGTGATGGGTATGTTGCTATACTGACTTGGTTTATTTATTCTTTCAACATGATGACGTCACAGTTTATGAGAAGATCGACGGTTTCGGTAGTATCAACTTTGCTACAGATGTCAGCGCCCTGCCCTCTCAAGTTTTAGATTACTTATTCAATGTCTTCTTAGAAAACATTATGAGTTACATTTATATCATTCTACACTTTAATTTTCTACGCTTATATTATACTAGCTGAGCTCCGCGGTTTCACCCGCGTATATACATATCCCGTTCCCGTAGGATTTTCGGGATAAAAACTATCCTATGTCATTCCTGGGGTTTTAAAGAATCTCTGTACCAAATTTCATCCAAATCGGTCCTGTAGTTTCGGAGTCTATTCATTACAAACAAACAAACAAATCTTTCCTCTTTATAATATTAGTATAGAAAGAGGAAAATTTTGTTTGTTGTAATGAATAGGTTCAAAAACTACTAGACCGTTTTAATAATTCTTTCACCATTCGAAAGTTACATTATCGAGAACATACTCCATATTTTATAGACTATATATATAACATTATGCTATTTTAATGCATACATTTCATGCTCTATGAAAATTAGACGTGAGGTTTTTTTCTCATTTAGATCCATTGATGTCTAGTTTATGTATAATGAGTATAAGTGGGATCATAGAAATAAATGTCAGTTTCTATCGAGCTACGTAGTTTCAATACACTTAACCTCAAACTCCTCATATAAACATCTCCACAGCTACCTAGACTGCAGAACGGGTAAAGACGAGCAAGACTGTCCGGGCAACCCGCTGAGCTGCCGGCTGGACCAGTTCCGCTGCGCCTCCGGGGACAAGTGCGTGGACGCCAGCGCCAAGTGCGACCACAAGGACGACTGCGGGGACAACTCGGACGAAGCTCAGTGCAGTGAGTACTTACTGAAGTAACATACATGAAATACGGTCGAATTGAGAACCTCCTTTTTTGAAAGTTGGTTAAGAAAGGCTCTTTATCATTATGAAGCTATGTCTGAGATAGCTGAGCTGGTTATTTCAATTTAATTTAATTTAATTTAAAGTATATAAATATTCGTGGACGCCATCTATTCCTAAAATAGACAAAGCTTGTACAATGGAAACTAGATAACTCAGACATATTTTTACATACTTTTTTGTAAATACATACATCGTACATACTATAGATAAATTAACACCCAAATAGTAGAAAATCACAATATTCATCACATCATAATTTTCTACTCGTGGGGATCGAACCCACTCCCTCGCGCAATGTTTTGTGGAAATGATGACGTATGGGATTTACTTGTCACTCTGTCGGATTAATGAATCAAGATTCAGTATTAGCTTTAAGGAACTTCACTTATATACATCTGCGACACTCCTGGTGTTTCAGGTGTTCATGGGTAGCGGAGATCACTTAACATCAGGTGACCCACTTGCTCCTTTGCTTGCTCTGCCATAAAAAAAACATATAATAAATTCGATAACTTACACGCGACGTATCCTTCCAGGTTTCCCCGCCTGTCACATCGGTCAGTTCCGCTGCAGCAACGCCCTCTGCATCCCCGTGACGTACCACTGCGACGGCTACAAGGACTGCGCGGACGGCTCCGACGAAGCCAACTGCACCGCCATCACCTGCCCCGATAACAAGTACCTGTGCCCCCGGGGCGGCCCGGGCGGTACTCACAAGTGCATCGCGAGATCTCAACTGTGTAATGGAAAGAAGGACTGCGAGGATAACGCTGATGAAGAGGCTGCTTGTTGTGAGTAATTTGATCTGTTAAAACTCTTGTAGCGGCATTTATTTGCTGACATGTAAGTTGATGTAAACGTATAGCTCGCCACCTCAATTGTCACTATACCAACAAAATGTAAAGTCCTGTTTTAAGTTTTAAAGAAATTATTATCTATACATATAATAAAAGAGTAACCGAACCATTTCTGTACATTAAATATTTTTCAAAAAGAGTGATTGGTATGTAATATGTATGTTCCACAGATACCAAAACCATTCTTAGAATTTTTTTTTTCTGTTTGTCTGTTTGTCTGTTTATCTGTTTGTCTGTTTGTCTGTTTGTCTGTTTGTCTGTTTATCTGTTTGTATGTTCGTCAATCACGTAATAACTACTGGGTAGATTTTGATAAAATTTCACATGCTGATAGACCAATATTAGGTTCAACTTATAGGCTACATTTTATTTGAAAAAAATATTTTTAAGGGTGACTCTCCATACATGTAATCGGAGGGTAAAAAAATAAATTCGCTAATACATCATTAAATGAGATATCATTGGATAGGTATTTGAAAATAAAATAGAGGTTTCTAAATGCGCTTTTTGCTAAAGTAAATATTTTTTGAGATATACGCTTCTAAAGTCGTAAATGTGTAATACCACGTGACAATATGAGATTTTGGTTGATTGCGGGCATGCCTTTTTATACTTTAACGTATACGTTAAGAGTATAAAAATACATGTCCCCAATATCTATAGGTTAAGACGATAAAAACGCTTAATAAATTCTTAAAATCCTCAAAAAATAACTAACTCTCTGCCCGTGGCTTCGTTCGCGTGGGCTAAAATTTTAGGCACGCGTACTGTCAGATTTTGGTCAAACCTATTTCTATAGAAAATTATAAAAAAAAACTATAGACATGCGCATATATCAGCGGTCATGCGACCATAATTATTTTACACTTTTGTTGTGCGCCTCTACAAAATACAGAAATGAGTAGCCCACGCGCGCGAAGCCGCGGGCGGAAAGCTAGTATATATATAAGCGGGTATAGAAGAAATACAAATAATTCTTTTAATGTAATCCCGATTAATTATAAAATAATACTACACTTTTCATGGCTTATTAGTAACGTTAATATAACCTAACGATCCAAGATGTACATATAATGATTAGAAAGACTACGGAATACTTCATGAATAAATCGTTTATTTAATGTTATTTAGACAGTAGGGCCAATGCTTTAGCAAATCAAATGTTATTTTATTTTGATAAATACTTAGGCCATAGGTACATTTAAACGGCTATGTTGAAGATATTTTAAGGTTTGACTTTATTCATACTTTCAATGTCTTTACATGAAATTACATTATGGTACCCCAACTATTCCCACTCAGTGGTAAGGTGGAATAATACTAAAACATTATTATACTAGTATTCCTGCCCTGATTTTCGGTGGACACCGAATCTATTTGTCTCACTATATTATGTACTGAATTTAATTTTGTTATGAATGAACTTCCAGCCACAGCATCGTGTCCCGCGCTGGAGTGCCAGGACCGCTGCGTGGCGTCGCCGGCGGGCGGCGCGTGCGCGTGCGGCGCGGGGCTGGCGCTGGCGCCCGACAACCGCTCCTGCCAGGACCGCGACGAGTGCGCCGAGTGGGGGCCCTGCCACCAGCTGTGCGTCAACACCCCCGGATGTAAGTATTTTTTTTTTATTTATTTGATCCGCTAACTGGACGTAACAACTAGAACATGTTTCAACAGAAGTGGAATATTTTGTGAAAGGAGAAGTTGACCGTCCTAATAAAAGTATACCGCTGATAATATACTAGTCTCTCGAAAAAGCCCCAAGCCATATATCCTATTCCTAATGTTCTACTGCTCTCTCAATTTCCCATCATTAATCCTCACCTTACCTCCCTTTCCACCAAGCCAGTAAGACATATGGGACACTTGGGTGCTTTAGATGTTAAAGAGCTGAGGTGAACCGCATGCTCCGCTTGCCTGCTGTAACAAAAAAAAAGCAAAACGTAAAAATAAAACATTATTGAACGCTATTCGATTTATAAAATAGTTTTATTCTATAACATACAGCCGTATAATTAGTGATTTTATCACAAGATTCCTATCTATTACATTTTATAAGATCAACTCATTTTTAGCACAACTACATGTTTTTGTTATGCATTCCCTGTTGCATAAAATGCATTTTCACTAGGGTAGAATGGCTAATATCAAGTATAATGCTAAGTGCAAAGTGTTAAATGAGCGTGTTGAAAATAATAACAATTTTTACAATATTTTACATTAGAAATACATCAACATATTCTGTAAGTGGAACAAGAAATGATAAAAATTGCATATAATTCCCAGCATACAAATGCGCCTGTGCGCCCGGCTACACACTGATGGACAACAGCAGCTGCAAGGCCAACGCGGAGACGCCGTCGCTGGTGCTGGCCCACGACAAGGGCCTGCTGAAGCTGGACCTGGACAAACGCATCCCCGTCACGCTGGCCAACGCCTCGTCTGCGGCCGGCTTGGACTACCACTATAGGAGGAATCTGCTGTTCTGGTCCGATCTTAAAACGAGAAAGGTAAACATCATGTAGTCATTATATTTTATTGTACAAAATTATAGTATACCATAGTCTTAAGTATTTTGCTATTTATGGAAATAGCATAAAATATGATACGTCGTGAGACTATCATTTCAATGTTTTATACTTACGAGTGTATTAACAGTTCGAGATTTTTTATAGAAGTAACGATAACCTTTTAGTTCCGTATCACAATAGAAAACCTAGTTCAAAAAGTGCTCTTATAATTTAACGACCTTCCAGAAAACTGTGTTTAATTTGATTATTTATTTTTAGATCCACGCCCAACACCTAAGCTCCCCGCCCTACATCAGCAACGACATCTCGGTGTCGGGCTCGTGGGCGCCGGTGGCGCTGGCGGTGGACTGGGTGGGCGACAAGCTGTACGTGGCCGACGCCGTGGGGCAGAAGATCGACGTGTTCGAGCTGGACGGCCGCTGGCATGCGGTCGTGCTGGGCTCCAATCTCACCAGCCCAGCCGATATCGCTCTCGATCCCACCCTGGGGCTTATGTTCGTTGCGGATAGCAGCCAGGTATTATTACATTTTGGAACATTTAATTTATGGAATTACCTCGCATATTATTTAGTCCTGCGGTATGGCTTACCCTCATAATAGTTTTTTATAGAGATACGTAGCAAAAATATAATTATCTGTATATTTCATCATTTTCACCGCCTTACAGTTTTTGATATAGCTACGTAACTATTGTGTAATGTATGTTTCGAATGCGAATCGAAATCCTGTAGCAAGTAAAAAAAAGCAATAAAGACGTCTTTTAGTGAAAATTAATCTTATCCATTAACAATTTCCAGATAATTCGCGCAAACATGGATGGAACGCACACGAGATCGATCGTATCAGAAGCGACATACAAGGCGTCCGGAATTGCAGTCGACACCATCGCGAGACGGATATTCTGGTGCGACTCCCTTCTGGACTACATCGAAACCGTAGATTACGAAGGCAACCACAGATTCTTGGTTCTCAGAGGCCAACAAGTCCCCAGCCCGTCCAGACTCGCCTTATTCGAAGACAAAGTATTCTGGTCCGACAACACCAAGCAAGGCATCAGCTCGGTCAACAAATACCTCGGATCTTCCAGCATAGAAGCTATCTACAAAATCAAGGACATCAGGGAACCTAAAGCTTTAACTGTTATTAATTCTTTGAAACAGACGTCCGTAAACAATCCTTGTGGCAATAACAATGGCGGGTGCTCACAAATGTGCATCGTAACGGCTTTACAAAATGGTGGCTTAGGATACCGCTGTGCCTGCAATATTGGATATAGTTTAGGATCCGACTTAAGAAACTGTGATTTAGTTACGGAGTTTCTCATGTATTCGCAACAGAGATTTATTAAGGGGAAAGTTTTGTACCCCGTTATAGAGGGCTTTAACGATGCAATCTTACCAGTCGTTTCGAGACGTGCACGATTTGTTGGTTTAGATTTCGATTCTCGAGACGAGTATATATATTATTCCGATGTCCTGCAAGATGTCATTTATAGAGTGCATAGAAATGGAACCACGAGGGAAATTGTTTTAGCATCGCAAAATGAAGGAGTCGAAGGCTTAGCCGTCGATTGGGCATCGAAGAACCTGTACTACATAGATTCAAGAAAAGGAACTCTCAATGTCCTCTCCACAAGGAACGTGTCATACAAAAGAACACTATTAAAAGACTTGAAGAGACCGCGTGCTATCGTTGTCCATCCAAACAAAGGTTTCATATTCTTCTCTGAATGGGACCGTCCAGCCAACATTAGCAGAGCAAACACTGATGGCAGCGGATTATTGGTATTCGAGAATGTAACTCTCGGTTGGCCAAACGGTTTGTCCATAGACTTCGAAGCAGACAGAGTTTACTGGTGCGACGCTTTACTGGACCACGTTCAACACGCCAAATTAGACGGAACAGACGTACAAACCGTTAATTCAAGACTGATTAGACATCCCTTCTCCATCGTGATTTACAAGGACTTCATGTACATAACCGATTGGAGGTTAGACGCGATCGTACGATTACACAAACTGACCGGAGAGCAGGAAGATATAATGGTTCGAGAACCGCAAACGAATAGGTTGTACGGTGTTAAGGTCTACAGCGAAGGAGTTCAAAGGATAGAGCCAAATCAGCCTTGCTCGGTTAACAATGGAAATTGCCAGAAATTCTGCTTCGCTATTCCACGTAACAACACGGAATTATTGGCTGTTAAGTGCGGTTGTCCTTATGGTGAAAAGCTGGCTAAGGATGGCACGAGTTGTATATCGGATCCGACGTTGGAGCCGCCCGTGCAGGCCTGCCCCAACACCTGGGACTTCACGTGCAACAACCAGCGCTGTATCCCGAAGAGTTGGGTCTGCGATGGCGATGACGATTGTCTGGATCACAGTGACGAGGAACAAAATTGTACAAGTGAGTAAATCTTATGTGCACATTTATTTATTTTTGCGTTATAAAGTAGATGAAATATAATTGGAAGGAATTCTATTTCGTAAAGAAGCTACTCTAAAATATAACAAATAGCTAGTTAATTCTTTTTGAGTTGTTCTTAAATGTGCAATATTTGAGGGGTTGATATTTTTTAAATGCATGACTGGTGACGTATAATCTTGAGGAATATAAACTGGTTGATCATAAATTTGGGGTGCAATGGAAGGATAAATTTTGTCATCATTAAGTCAACTTAAGAACATAAGGGTGTCTACACACTACAGGATATTACCAACTTATGGCGTTAAAAAAGATGTTATAAATTGTAGAAGTCTTACAAAATAAATATAGAAAAAAAATCTTATTTATTGTTGATATATATTCTAGAAACAACGTGCAACGCGTCCGAATTCATGTGCAAATCCGGTCGCTGCATCCCCGCCACGTTCAAGTGCGACTCCGAGAACGACTGCGGCGACTTCAGCGACGAGAGCGGCTGCGTCAACGTCACGTGCAGCTCGTCGCAGTTCCAATGCGACAACGGGCGCTGCGTGCCCAACACGTGGAAGTGCGACTCGGAGAACGACTGTGGGGACGGCTCTGATGAAGGCTCGCATTGTGCGGAGAAGACTTGCGCTTACTTCCAGGTATTGCTTAATTTTATAACGTCGTCGTTATGTTTTTCATTTTATTAGTGTCTGGAAATCTCCATTTATTTACATTGCAAATGTAATGAATGTGAACGTGAATACATTAGATGGGGGATTTTTAATTAATCTATGATTTTAATTTTTCTTACATTTGTACGTTAAAAAAATATTGATTCCTAGGTTATTCTATATTTAACACGGCTCTAAATAGTTTATGTTCAGAGGTATCCAGACTGTACTTCGCAGAAAGTATATAGGGGCGTCGTGAGGATTTCATTGCTTTCCCCCTCCCCCCGTTGACGCGCCCCTAATATATGTCCCTGTAATACTACGTAAAACTGGAACTTAAACCCCACTGTCACTAGGGCGTCGAAACATAACTAAACTGAAAAAGATTAAGGAATCCCTGGTTTAGTTGAAAATGTTTAAATACAAAATATATGTTCAGTTCACGTGCCCCCGCACGGGCCACTGCATCCCGGCGTCGTGGGTGTGCGACGGCGACGACGACTGCTTCGACAAGCAGGACGAGGCCGACTGCCCGCCCGTGTCCTGCCTCGCCAGCCAGTTCAAGTGCGCCGACTTGAAGCAGTGTGTCCAGGTATTTATCTACATCTAATAGAACATAGTACCATTACAGATATATGTATATCCAATGTGATGGACTTCTTTACATTAAAATGTATTGAGCGTTCCGTTGTAACATTATTTAAGCTCCAATCTAGTGCGTGAGTAATTTTGTACGGTTTTGATCGATCTCTCTGGTTGATGGTAAAATATTTTTGCCCATAAGTCTAAGTTTTTAGGTGCTAGTGACAGTTTTGAAAGTTTTGGATTACCACAAAACGAGCAATCAATTCAAACCAGGAGTTTCAGAAATTCTTCAGTTTTTCATCCATACTCGAAACATCCAAATATTTCCGTATAACTATGAAATGCATATATTTTATCAGTCAGTCATTCGTTTTCCTGCGAAATTGTAACACAGTCAAATACAAAAAAATGTCGCATCTGTAATAGATGTATAAATATTATATTCTATCATCATAAAGACATAGTGAACACTTTTAATTGGCTCTAATTATACCTAAAAATGTAAACTATAGTATTTTTGTAGCCGTAATTTTTTTGAAAGAATAACAAAAAATTAAAACAAATAAATTTCAAGTTGTTTCATTGATTAGTCCATCAAAATTCCAGGAAGCATACAAATGCGACGGCATCCCCGACTGCAACGACGGCTCGGACGAGGCGGGCTGCCCCTCGCTGGCGCCGCACCAGTGCGCGCCCGACAAGCAGTTCCAGTGCAAGACCAGCGGCATCTGCATACCGCACACGTGGTATTGTGATGGTGAGTTTTGTCTATGAGGAAACATTTAGCAAGTTTTTCAATTTATATCCATCCTTTTTGTTATTTTTATTCATAAGAAGATTTGTTTAGTAATTCAAGAATAAGAGTTCTCTCTATAAAGAGTTTTTTTTATGGTACAGCAGGCAAGTGGGGCATGCGGTTCACCTAATGTTAAGTGACAAACCGCAGCCCATGAACATCTACAACATCAAAGTCGTAGATGCCTTGCCGGTTTAGGAAGGGGAGGGGATAGGGACAAGATTAATGATGGGAAATTAGGAGAAGAGTACAACAGTACGGGAGAGGGATGGGATGGGAATACATGCCTCCGGGTACCCACCGCTTCACGTCGATCTTCACGCTGGTAATTGCACCGGTGCGAGCTCTGCGAGACTTTACACATTAATTACTGCACGTCAGGCACGCCCGACTGCGAGGACCTGTCGGACGAGCCGGCGGCGTGCGGCGCGGCGGCGTGCCCGGCGGGCCACTTCCGCTGCGGCAACGCGCGCTGCGTGTTCCGCGCCTACGTGTGCGACGGACGCGACGACTGCGGCGACGGCTCGGACGAGGGCGCGGAGCACGCGTGCAAACCGCCCGCTTTCAGGTGACTCGTTTATTTCTAATCTATCCTAATATTATAAAGAAGAGTTTGTTTGTTTGTTTAAACGCGCTAATCTCAGAAACTACTGGTTCGAATTGAAAAATTCTTTTTGTGTTGATTAGACCATTTATCGAGGAAGGCTTTAGGCTATATAACATCACGCTGCAACTATTAGGAGCGAAGAAATAATGGAAAATGTGAAAAAAACGGGGAAAATTATAACATTATGCTACGGGAGCGAAGCCGCGCGGATCAGCTAGTTTAATAATAATTTATTAATTGGTTGCCAAGGAAGGTTTTATTTTGTGCCCGATCTCACCCGGTCGTGTCGGTCTGCCGACCCATCGGGTTATGAGAATGAAGGAATAGAGCGTGCACCTGTGTTTGCGCGTATACTTGTGAGAGTAAACAGTAAACACCATAGCCGAAATCGGTCAGGAGAAATATTATTTTGGGGTTCATGTTCCAGAGATATTCTAATTGATATGAAACAATTTGTAAAAAAAATAAATTATTATCTTATTACTCTTTGAAATTATTTAAAATTATAATTAAAATTAAATTAAATATAAAATGGTTAGTGAATGTGTGTGTGTAAACAGAAAAAAATTCCCACAATCCTTCGGTTTAAGCAATTGAAACCCCTAAAGAACCGACGGTAGACCACATTTATTCACTACTTAAACTTGAAAGATTCGTGATATAAAGTGAAGAACTCGTCTTATACTTTCAACAATTTTCTTGTATAGCAATATCAATAATATTAATAAACCAAACTTTCCAGATGCCCAGCAAACCAATGGCAGTGTCCTGGAATCACCAATCGTTGCATCAATATCACCCAAGTCTGTGACTCGAACTTAGATTGTCCAAATGGTGCTGATGAAGGTAAAGATAGAATATTATCGCTCCGCCTGATTGCATTAGACGTGGCTAACACTTTGAACGAGTTTTAAAAGCTTCAATCTGATATATTTCCATATTCATTCAAGTTTATCCTACATACTTTATTATTAATTTTATATATATTATATGTGTGTTTAATTGGGTATGTGTATTATATATTGATATTAAATTAATGTTATTTATTTATATATTGCATTAGTTTTGTTCGTGTATATATGTATCATTGTTCCGCATCTACCGCGTTGCTTTATATAGTAACTGTTTCTTTGACCACGGGTTGACGGGAAGAGATTTCCCTGGAGCGAAATGAAACATTTATTATTTCATTTATTCATACTCTCCAATTGTTCTTTTTTTATATTATCTGTTAATTTTCCATCGCTTAATTAAAATATTAGACGAAGTATAAAATTATGTTATACACATACTGAAATTATAAAGCAACACTTTTCTTAATTTGTTCCAAAAACACAAAATTACAACTATAACACTCTTCCAGGTGAGGGCTGCGATTTTGCAGAATGCGACCATCGTTCAGCTTTATGCTCCAATGAATGCAAACAAACGCCTGCTGGTCCAATGTGCCTTTGTCCTAGCGGTGAGGAGCTCGAAGCTGATGGTCTCACTTGCAAAGATACCGACGAATGCAATCCACCAGGCTTGTGCTCTCAGATCTGCACGAATACCAAACGCTCTTACTTCTGTAGTTGTGTGGACGGCTATCAACTCGCTGCAGACAAACATTCCTGCAAAGCGAACAATCATTCCAGCGCCTTCTTGATCATATCCAACAGACACTCCATCCTGGTAGCGGATCTCAATGAACAAGGCTTAGAACGAGTTCCCATCAACGTGGAAAATGTCGTCGCAACCGCGTCCAACATGCACACCGGCACGATATTCTGGTCGGACATGAAACTCAAAATTATATCGAGACTGGACAGAGGCAGTGAACCGCAAGTGCTCGTATCCACAGGGTTGGATCTCGTCGAAGGCTTAGCCTACGATTGGGTAGGAGGAAACATTTATTGGCTAGACAGCAAATTAAATACGATCGAAGTTTCCAAAGAGGATGGCACTTTCAGAACGGCTCTGGTGAGCGGAAATATCACTCAGCCGAGAGGAATGTGTCTGGACCCGGCGCCGAACGCAAGATGGCTGTTCTGGACTGACTGGGGTGAAAATCCTCGAATCGAAAGAGTCGGAATGGATGGAACACAGCGCATGGCGATAATTACCACGAAGATTTACTGGCCCAACGGTTTGACACTTGATACGGCGACACAGCGAGTTTACTTCGCGGATTCCAAATTGGACTTCATTGATTTCTGCTACTACAACGGTTCGGGAAGACAACAAGTGCTTGCCGGTAGTCACTACCTGCTCCACCCACATTCTCTAACATTATTCGAAGATACGTTATATTGGACGGACCGTCAGTTGAACAGAGTGCTATCGGCGCATAAATTCAGGGGCACAAATCAAACAGTGGTATCACATTTAATTTCGCAGCCTCTCTCGATACACGTGCACCATCCGTCCTTGCAACCCCAGTATCCTTCGCCGTGCAAAGCAGATTCATGTCAACATCTTTGCCTGTTGAGTCCCAACAAAACGACGGGATATACTTGTATGTGTAAACCAGGATATAAACTATTACCGGACGGAAAATGTATTGAAGGTATGTCATAAAATATTTTCTGTTCAATGCAATGTTGTTCTTTAGCTGATGGTACGTGGTGGTGATAATAATTGTTTATTACTTTCAGAGGAATCTCCGTATCTTATGGTACTCAAAGGATCACAAATAATCGATCTATCGACCGACGGATCTGGCAGAGCTGGACAACTTCCTCCAGTCGTGGGAATTCAAGGTAAAAAAAATATTTTTCTTCTCTATCTTTTAAAATGATACCATATGACTTTTCTTTTATAGCCAAAAAAAAATATAACTTTAAATTTAATGTTTTACAGGTGGTGTTCAATTGGATTACGATCGACAAGGACACATGCTATACTGGCTTCAATCAATATCTGGAGACAGTGAGGACGACGAAAACTGCACCGTTTATAGCATGCCCTATGGGGGTGGAAATAAGGTTGAATTCTTAGGTCAAGACAATGGTATAGTTGGAGCTCCCTCAGCGATAGCGTTCGATTGGCTCGGAAGAAACCTGTACATGTCCAACAGAGTCGCCAGTAACATTGAACTCATTCGAGTCGATGGGAAAGTTAAATATAGGTCCATTGTATTTGCTAATGATGGAAGTCGAAACTCAATCGCCAAGCCTAGAGGAATTTGTCTCGATCCTACTGAAGGGTAAGATATTTAAATAATTAAATAACCATCGTTTTGCATATTTAAAATGTTCACATACTAATAATTAAATTTTATTTTCAGAAAAATTTACTGGGCCGATGAGGGGGGATATGGAGTCCCTGCTAAGATTGGAAAAGTGAACATGGATGGTACATATCCGGTTATATTGGTCGATTCTATAGAAAGACCCGAAGCCGTTACAGTAGATATTGAAAAGAAAATAATTTACTTCAGTACTCAATATCCTGCCAGCATTGTGAGCGTCAACACGGAAGGCAATGACAGGAAAACTATTCTAACAGAAGCAAACGCTATCTCGTATCCAAAAGTAATATCCGTTCTGGATTCGAGATTGTACGTGTTGGACCAACGCCACGAAAAGATTTTCAAAGCTGATCTTCCAAACGGAGATAACATCAAGGTCATATTGGATAATGAAAGTGATCTGAAATCCATGACAATATTCCAAAAACGAAAAATGATGCATCACCCATGCTCACAAAACAATGGCGGATGTGAACAAATTTGTATACCGAGTGAAGGCGGCTCGAGAGTTTGTGCGTGCTCAGTTGGTTATAGAAAAGAAAACGAAGTGAACTGTGTGCCATACAAAACGTTTGCAGTAGTTTCCCAATTAGATCTTATTCGAGGATACAGCCTCGAAGGAAGCGCAGAGGCAATGGTGCCGGTTACAGGCGTTGGCCATCATATCTTGCACGTCGACGTTCACTTCGCAGAAAACTACATATATTGGGTGGAATTCAATCGAGGCCAATGGAATGGTATATTCCGTGTGAGACCAAACGGCACAGAGCTACAACACATCGTGAAAGACGGTATCGGCAGTAACGGTATTAGAGGATTAGCGGTCGATTGGGTAGCTGGTAATTTATACTTCACCAACGTCTTCCCACATGAAAACTACGTTGAAATGTCCTGGCTCGATGGATCACATAGAAAAGTTATTGTGAAGACAACGATGGATGCCCCACGCGAATTAGCAGTAAACCCGATAAAGAGACTTTTGTATTGGATTGATTACGGACAATACCCAAGAATTGGAAAAGCTTACCTCGATGGCAGCAATTGGCAAACACTTGTAACATCAGGGATATCAAATCCCAGAGACTTGACGATAGACATGCTTACGCATGATGTTTATTGGGTAGATTCTAAACTTGATCAAATACAAAAGATTTCATATAGCGGTGGCAACAGGCAACTTATAAGATCGAACCTTCCTAACCCAATGGGTATAGCGATACATACAGGCAACGTTTACTGGGTCGATAGAAACTTGCAAACAATTTATAAGGCTTCCAAATTACCGGGTAATATGTCGATGCCAGAGAAATTACGAACAAATCTTCCAAAGTTACGAGACATTGTTATTTTCGATATAAACAACCAACCCACTGATGAAAACAATCCGTGCAGAAAACTTGGAAACGGAGGCTGCGATCAACTCTGTTTCAGCTATCCACCTGATGCGAATAAGGGCTACACACACAGATGCGACTGTGCCACCGGTCAGATATCTGCCAACAATCCTAAGAAATGCGACGTTGTTGATGAATACTTAGTCTTCACGACGAGAACTGAAATTCGCGCTATCAACTTAGACCCTAAGTCGACTGGTGTACCATTCAAGCCCGTCGGAAACTTAACAAATGTTGTTGGAGTTGAATTCGATTACGCAGATAATAAATTATTCTTTACACAAATACGACCATGGGCTAGAATCGCTTGGATGTCTGCGAATAACCCAGATTCATCCGGCATTAATAACATCATAAACAAAAATATCAACCCTGAAGGTATTTCGTATGATTGGACTCAAAAGAAAATCTACTGGACTGATAGTTCGAATAATTCTATTTACGCAATGAATTTGGATGGCAGCGAATTAGTGATGATTGCAAGAGTTGAACGTCCTCGAGCAATCGTGGTTGATCCATGCAATGGAACATTGTATTACACGGACTGGGGACGATTCGGTACATCAGGAAAAATCTATAGAACAACCATGGCTGGTTCATTAAAGAAAGCAATTATTGATAAAGATCTATCACAACCGAGCGGTCTCACAATAGATTTCGATGAAGACATGCTTTATTGGACTGATGCTGTACGAGAAAAGATAGAAAGATCGAAGTTAGATGGATCCGACAGAGAAGTTTTGATTTCTGCGACAATTTATCCATTCGCAATAACAGTATTCAGAAACTACATTTACTGGACAGATTTACAATTACGTGGTGTTTACCGAGCAGAGAAACATACCGGTGCTAATATGGTGGAAATGGTTAAACGATTAGAAGATTCACCACGGGACATCCACATATACAGTACTAGCCGGCAAAAGTGTCAAACAAACCTTTGTAAGATCAATAACGGTGGTTGCGCCCACAGCTGTCATCCAGCGCCTAATAACTCGGTTGAATGTAAGTGCGACGATAATACTAAATTGGTTAATGAAGGTCGTATGTGCGTCTCGAAGAATTACACATGTGATCCTAGCAAGCTCTTCTGTGCTAATGGCAAATGTATCAGTCGCATGTGGTCTTGCGACGGCGATGATGACTGTGGAGACAATTCAGATGAAGATGTGAACTACTGTGCATATCATTCCTGTTCACCAAATGAGTTCCGCTGCAACAATGGTCGTTGTATATTCAAATCCTGGAAATGTGACCATGAAAATGACTGTAAAGACGGATCAGACGAAGAAGGCTGTGTTTACCCACCTTGCGCGCCAGGTGAATTCACTTGTCTCAACTCTCGCTGTATACCAATGTCTCAAGTTTGTAATGGCATCAATGACTGTAAGGATAATATTACCTCCGATGAAACGCACGAGAGATGTCCAAGGAATACAACTTGTCCAGGTAATCACCTGAAATGTGAAAAGACGAATATCTGTGTAGAACCATACTGGCTATGTGATGGTGATAATGATTGTGGTGACAACTCTGATGAAGATCCTCTTCATTGCGCTCAAAGAACCTGTCCACAAAATAGTTTCCGTTGCCCTAACCATCGTTGTATTCCTGCCACTTGGTACTGTGACGGAGACGATGACTGCGGTGATGGAGCAGATGAACCACCAGAATATTGCCGTTCAGAAGGCCGAACATGTTTCGGCGACCTATTCACGTGTGACAACGGAAACTGTATACCAAGAATTTATATATGCGATGGAGACAACGATTGCTTGGATAACAGTGACGAAGACTCAAGACATCAATGTAACGAAAGAAAGTGTGATCCAGAAACCGAATATACGTGTGAAGAAAACAGATTTTGGAACAGAGCTCAATGTATCCCTAAAAAGTGGTTGTGCGATGGTGACCCCGATTGTATTGATGGAGCAGATGAAAATTCTACCATTCATCACTGTTCTACTCCCACACCGTGCACAGAAGATCAATTCCAATGTAATAACGGCCGATGCATTAACGAGGGTTGGGTTTGCGATCATGACAACGATTGCGGTGATGGTTCTGATGAAGGCAAGCAATGTAATACGCAATATAAGAGCTGTACGGATCAAGAGTTCCGCTGTCAAAATTTCAAATGTATCAGAAACCATTTCAGATGTGACGGAGAAGATGATTGTGGAGATCATTCTGATGAAGTTGGCTGTGTAAAAGAAAACAAGACTTGTCCTAATGGCCAGTTTAAATGTAACAACGATCAGTGTATAGATAATAGGCTAGTTTGTAACAAAGTTTCAGACTGCACAGACGATTCAGATGAACCCGCTCATTGTAACGTCGATGAGTGTGCCAAATTAGAAATACACCAATGCGGTCATAAATGTATTGATACTATAACTGGATATTATTGCGACTGTAATCAAGGCTACAAACTATTGGCTGATGGAAAAGCCTGCGCAGACATCGATGAGTGTATAGAGACCCCAGGTGTTTGTTCACAGTACTGTTCCAATACACCAGGTTCATATTATTGTAAGTGTAATGACCAATATTATGAAAGAGAAGCTGATGAACACACATGCAAGAGAAAGGATAACACCACAGCTTGGGTAATATTCACCAATAAATATTACGTAAGAAATATGTCAACCGATGCCTCACTTTACAACTTAGTTCATCAAGATCTAATGAATGTTGTTGCCATAGATTTCGATGTCAAAGAACAACAAATGTATTTCGCGGATGTGTCTGCTAAAACTATATACAGATCAGATTACTCGGATCCAAATCCAACTAAAGAAGTTGTGATCAGACATGATTCTCATGGTTTGGAGGGTATTGCCGTAGACTGGATCGGAAGGAAATTGTATTGGCTCGACAGACATTCGAAGAATTTGGATGTCGCTGAATTGGATGGCACTCGAAGAAAAACTCTCAGAACTGGAATTGCTGATCCTAGAGCCATTGTTGTTCATCCTGGCACAGGCTACCTGTATTTCACATCATGGCATTTACAGGCATACATTGGAAAAATGGGTATGGATGGGTCTAACTTCACTGCCATCTTGAACTGGGAGGACGACATAGCCTGGCCGAATGCTTTAACTATTGATTATTTCACTGACAGAATCTACTGGGCTGATGCTCACTTAGATTACATCGGTTCTGCTGATTTAGAAGGTCGTCATAGACATGTAGTTTTATCTGGTAGTAAAGTTCCTCATGTGTTTGCATTGAGTCTTTTTGACGACGAAATCTATTGGACCGATTGGAACCTGAAAGCCATAAGCAAAGCGAATAAACACTCCGGCGAAAACCTTGTGACGCTTCGAAACACGACTCATAGACCATACGATATTCATGTCGTCCATCCATTAAGGCAACTTCCATACACAAACCCCTGTGGTACCAATAACGGAGGATGTTCACATTTGTGCTTAATCGCACCTCCTCATGAATCTAGTTATTTGAACATAGAAGGATATGGAGAAGAAGGAGCAACAACTTATAAATGCGCCTGCCCGAACCAATTCTATTTAGCACGAGACATGAAAACATGTATAGCTAATTGTACAGATGGTCAGCACAGGTGTAATGGTCGCGATGAAAAATGTATACCTTGGTTCTGGAAGTGTGATGGAGAAAAAGACTGCATGGATGGTTCTGACGAGCCGGATACTTGTCCAGTGAGACATTGCCGAGCTGGCTCCTTCCAATGTAAGAATACAAACTGCACTCCAGCAGCTACTATTTGTGATGGAACAGATGATTGTGGAGATGGAAGTGATGAAGCACAATGCGCGCACGAGTGTCCACAACTTGAATTCAAATGTAAAACTAGTGGCAGGTGCATATTGGACAGTTGGAAATGTGATGGAGATACCGACTGTAAAGACAATAGTGACGAAGATCCAGCAATGTGTCACAATAGACCTTGTGATCCAAACACCGAATTCTCTTGCAAGAATGGCCGGTGTATTCCCAAATTATGGATGTGTGATTTTGACAATGATTGTGGCGATGACTCTGATGAGCCAGCATACATGTGCCGACAAAAGAATTGTACGACTGGATGGAGAAGATGTCCTGGACAATCTAATTACAGATGCATACCGAAATGGTTATTCTGTGACGGTAAGGACGATTGTAGAGATGGTTCTGACGAGTTGCCAGAAAACTGCCCATCTTGCGTCAGTGAAACCGACTTCACGTGTGAGAACAAGCGATGCATTCCCAAACAATGGTTGTGTGATTTCACCGACGACTGCGGCGATGGCAGTGACGAAGCGGAATCTGTTTGTCAACATAATTACAGAGAATGTTCAGAATCTGAGTTCAAGTGTGGCAATGGAAAGTGTATCTCATCAAGATGGCGCTGCGATCACGAGGACGACTGCGGAGACAACACTGACGAAATGGAGTGTGGAGGATTCAAGTGCAAGAACGGAACATTCCAATGTAAATCTGGACACTGTATCGCTGCCTACTTCCGTTGCGATGGTGACAGGGATTGTAGAGATCTATCTGATGAAATTGGATGTCCTCCGAGATTCCCTGGCGGCCGATACTGCCCGGAAAGCAGGTTAATACATAATTTAATATCATAAATTATTATCGTATGCTGAAGTGTAATGTGTGATGCGAGAGTGTTAAACATACAATTCCCCTATCTTTCAGATTCCAATGTGGCAATAACCTATGCGTATCCCAGTCAGACCTGTGCGACGGAACCGATGATTGCGGCGACGGTTCTGACGAAGCGCCTAGCATTTGTACAAACTTCAACTGTGATACGCTGAGGCGCTTCCATTGTGATAATCATCGATGTGTACCGAGGTAAATATGATTACCTATCTACATTTTACACACATAACAAATGACGATTATGATAAATAAAATTAAAAAATATATAGTTTGTACAATCTCGATCATTTTTTTTTAACTTGTACAACACAAATCACTTTTCACTGTGTGAAACTTTAACTTATTTTATATTTCTACCTTGAAGATACCAAGTTTGCGACGGCATAGACAACTGTGGAGACGGTTCAGACGAGAACAACATGACACTATGTGCGGCCCGGGCACGACCTTGCGACCCCATCACACAGTTCCAATGCGCCAACAAGAACTGCGTTCCTCGGACTGTGATGTGCGACCATAACGATAACTGCGGTGATGCTTCAGATGAACGGGGATGTCACTTTGCGTCTACTTGCTCGATGCAAGATAAAGGTAAATTTATTTTGTTTCATTATACATTTTTATTTCTTTTTATTCTACTTGTAGCGTCACGTTACGTCACAATTCCTAATTCGCGTTGTTGAAATAAATGATTTCAGCTGCCAATATTTTCAGTTGAAGTCATGTACTGACCACTGTGGTATCACGTGACGTCACACTAGTTAAGCGACCGTAATATTTATCGTTTTTATCTAAAACATAATTTGTTCAGGCGGCTGCGAACACCTCTGCACGAACTTGACGTCCTTGGATGGGTCGGAGATCTCCGGCGGTTACATCTGCACGTGCTTCCCGGGCTGGATCATCTCGCCGGCCGACAGCAAGCGCTGCGTGGACGTGGACGAGTGCGCCGCCGGCACGCACCACTGCTCGCACATATGTACCAACCTTAATGGAAGCTACTCCTGCTCTTGTAGGGATGGATTTAGGTGAGGTTTCAATTTGGTTAAGTACAAATACTTTTTATTGACGTTTACTTGTTCAAATTCAACAATTTCCCACCTAAGTTATTTAAAAAATATATATGATTCTGTAACGAAACTAAATAAAACATACGTAATATACAAGTTTATATTTTTGTCAGGGAGTTAAGTTCTAAGCTACTAATTTACCTTTAAACTAATTTCAAAAATTCCGATTCATAAAAGTTAATATTTTTATTTATAGATTGGCTGATAACCTATCCGGAGTTTGCAAAGCGACAGAAGATGAATTAGTATTAATGTTCGCAAATGGACCCGAGATCCGCGCCTTCGTGCAAGACAAAAATGAGGAGTTTGATATTATTACATCTGAAAAGAGAATAGAAGCCATCGACTACGATCCCAAGCAGGAGATGGTCTTCTGGGCCGACAGCTACGATAGATCCATCAAACGATCATACATGATCAACGCTTTGAATGGACAAGTGAAGAGTGGATTTGCCCAAGATCTGAAGGGTAAAGGCAACGCTAAACCTACCGGTATAGCCGTGGACTATGTCGGAGGAAACCTTTACTGGACTGAGACAGATAGAACTGGATCGAAACCTAAAGGACGCGTTATGGTCGCGAGAAACGATGGACGCTACAGACGTGCTCTCGTATCCGCCGGTATCGAGAACCCTACATCTTTAGTACTTGATCCACAAATGGGCAAAATGTTCTGGGCAGATGCCGGATCCGCACCAAAAATAGAAACCGCTTGGATGGACGGTTCCAAGAGACGACCGGTTGTTACTGAAAACATAAGACACCCCACTGGTTTGGCCATAGATTATGCTATGGACCATGCAATTTACTGGGCGGATACCAAATTGAATACTATAGAAATGATGAGACACGATGGAACGAATAGGAAAGTGATTTTGAAGGGAGATTTCTTGAAGCATCCCTTGTCACTGGATGTGTTTGAATCCTCGTTGTACTGGGTCACCCGGGACACAGGAGAACTTGTTCGTCAGGATAAGTTTGGAAGAGGAGTGCCATTCGTTATATCTAAGGATCTAGTCAATCCATCTGCTGTTAAAGGTAATCATTCTTAATTGTCCAATTATAGTTATAGTATTTACTTTAGTCGATTGGGCCCGCATGTGGGGTGCGGGCGATTTGCTGTGCAATTTGGAACAATCGAGATAATTTTTAGGACATTTTTATTACTGTATGTACTGTACGTACAAAAAATAATGGAAAGAAAAACGTTTGCACATTTTCTGAAGGAAAAAAAATGTACACTCAATTGAGTAGTCACTATGTCAAATTTTCTTTCTTTCGATTGTTCCGTACTACCCTATTTACTTAACCAATGCAATTCATGATTGACTAAATTATAGCGTTACTTATATCTTAAGTATGGCGTCTAGGAGGTTTCTCTGTGATTCTGTACGATTCCATGCCTCACGTTTACATTTGTTCGTAGTGTATCACCGGCAGCGCTACAACACGTCGCAGGCGG
>LQNK01001034.1:77106-89719 GCA_001586405.1 Phoebis sennae
ATGTCTATCAGTTATCTAGTTTCCATAGTACAAGCTTTGCTTAGTTTGGGACTAGATGGCGTTGTGTTAAATGTCCAGGAATATTTATTTTATTTATTTAACTATATATTATACCAAATGATTAGAGTCGGACCACATTAACGTATCTGTCTCTCATCGCAGCCGTGGAAGCGGAGCGCGCGCTGCCGCTGGCGTGCCCGTGCCAGAACGGCGGCACGTGCCGCGAGACGGCGTCGGGCGAGGTGGCGTGCGAGTGCCGCGCGGGGCTGCAGGCGCCGCACTGCGCGTCGCCCGCCGCCGCGGCCGAGGCGCGCGCGCCCGCGCTGCTGGTGCCGCTGCTCGTCGTGCTGCTGCTGGTGGTGGCCGGAGCGGCCGCCTGGTTCGTCATACGGAAGAGACCATTGTAAGTAGTTTATACACATAAACTATTACTGTTAATATGTAGGTTTATGGCATCTTTTCGGTGGAATAAATATTCCTAACCGATGGTGGTAGCCAAATAATTGACTATTCATAAATACAAATATTAAGAGATCCTATGTTTGAATAATGACAATGACGTAACATAAATATGAACATGCTGATTACAGAAAATAGAAACTTCGCTCTCATTTATATCGACTTCAATTTTGACAAACATTCTTTTCCAGCGGCAAAGTGAGCGGACTGAGCAGCCTTGCATCATCGCAGAGCGTGTCGTTCCGCCCAGGCTCGAACGTGGAGCTGGGCGGCGTGGGGCCGGGCAGCCCGGGCGCCCCGGGGGCTCCGGGCGCGCCGGGACCTTCCGACGCGTACTCGCTCGAGCCACGCAAGGGACGAGACTTCACCAACCCCATGTACGATGCGGTCACGCGCGCGATGCCCGAACCGGAACCGCTACGTGAGTGAATCTTTTATTTTATTTTGAGCTTAATTATGGACCTGAAAATTGCCGTATTTACGTTTCGACTCGACGACCCTACTTTTAAAAACGTTGGAGTCGTTGCTACTGTTAAAATACGAAGCAATAAAAACGCAATTGATGATATATATTGCATTCTTTTCAGCCGGAATATACGAGGTACCTGATGAGCTAAAAGACAAAGTGGTATCGGCTGTGATCTCGCCGTCGTCGACCGAGACGCGCGGGGGCCCCGGCAAGAGGCCCCGCGCGCTGGACCCGGCCGCCGACACGGGCGTGGACACGCAGCAGCTCGTGCGCGAGGACCGCGACTGCTAGCGGCGAGCTCCGCGGGCGCGGGCCGCCGCCCCGCCCGCTAAGGGCCCCGCCGGAGGCCCCGGCGCCGCCAGAGCGCTCATACTGAAACTACGGAAATGGAGGCCCCGCCGCCGACGCGCTCACAGCGTATTATATTAACTGACTTCTTGCATATCGGGCCTCGAAATCGCCGATGAAAACGAATCACATACAATGTATTTCGTCGGCGAGAGGCCCCGCTAGATCCACTATGATTTGTAAATTTTAGTAAACGGTGGTAGCTCTTAATATTTTGTTTTAATATTTGACTAAACATTGTTCGTTCGTTCGTTTCGGACACGCGAGACGCGCAGTGAACCCGAACGACCGTCGGAGTCGACCGGATATACGAAGTATAAAATCTTACTTATACCTTTGTTGTGACTTTCCATATATTTTATTAACTGTTTTTATTCTTTCTTCTCTTCTGTTAAGCTCTTCCCTGTTTATTGAGGCCGTACTTACGTGTCGTTTCTGCTACGCGTTTGAAATAAATCATATCATCGAGTGATAACTGATAGATGTACTTTTATAGGTAGCGTGTAACATTCTAACATTCCAAAATCAGTATAGACTTAAACATTCCTAACGTATGTATAATATTGAAATATGTATCGTAAGTATTCGATTTAGTACATAAATATATAGTTCGGTTCGATATCGGCCCCTTAGGCTTAGATTTGTTTGACAATAAGACGTAACTATTTAGAAAATAATTTATTTATTTCGTTTTAAGACTATGTAAAATATAGCAATGTTGTGTTTTATAATTGTCTATTGAATGTAGTTTTGTGGGATCACTGAGGGTTTGCCATAAAATGTGTGAGATATTTTCTGTTGTTGTAATTTTTAAACTTAATGTCAATTTTTTTATAGAAAGGCTAAATAAATTGTAAATATGCATACAGTGTTGTGATGTACATTATAAATAAATGAAATTTTTATCTGTGCTGGTTATAATGTATAAATATGTAATTTTTAGCGGTTATGATGAAGCATCACAATTTTTATTAATAAAAAGCGACCACAGGACACAAATAAGAAAATATAATATTATTATACATAAATGTAAAAAGTTACAAAGCTGTCAATATAATATTTAAGGAGATGAAATATTTTTGTATTGGGATTATTATTATATTATAGATTATACTTAGTTGTCATTGACTATAGTCGAGTTGTGTAAAAATTAAATTAAATGAAATGAATTTTATGAGGTGATGTTTTATTTGCTGCCTTTATTATGTTTCCCTTACTAAAATACCTATGAAAGGACTGATTCCATTTAGAATTCATTTTTTCTTTGTTCTTCGGTCACAAATCTAGAAATTTTTCATTCTGGGACAGCAAAGTAAAATTATAGGGCGTGGGACAACACGCAAAATTCCGGGATAATCCCGGAAATCCCGGCCATCTAGCAAACCTTATTATACATCTACCTCCTATAGTGTTGTGAAGTTATTTCTTATTATTCCGAGAGATGGCACCAAATTTTGGGTAGGTATTTGAGGCACGCTGAAAACTCGTATGATGCCTGTCATATACCCTGACAAGGCATTGCATACTTGACTGGTGGGTAACCGGGCTGTTCTTTGTTAGACCTGGCAAGTAGAAAATCCCACCGAAGTCATTGTCTTTTGAGATTACCATATTTACATATTTTTACTGCATGTTGCGTTAAATACTTATATTTTAAAAATTTTTACGGTTGATTTAGATTTAGCTCCGCTATTCACTAGCCAGGTCTGCAGTCTTATATCGGTGTTTAATAGGAGAGGCATCAACATCATACTAGTTTTCAGCGTCTCATATACCTACGCAAAAATTTATACCAGCTTTCGGAATAATGTGAAACAACTTCTAGCTATAGTCGAATAGAGATGGCACCACAAACTCAAACTATAATTGATATCGACACAGTAATTTAAACCTTATCCCTAATCGTCAGAGTATGAATTACGTTGAGAAATGTTCATATCAAACGTTTGTCATCAACTGGTAGTGACGTAAACATATGCATACACATGAACTAAATTTTTCCGTATGTCGTATTTACAGTAGAGAATAGTGATGTCTAGTTAAATGGCTCATAAATTAATAATAACCATATTATGAAAAATTGCAGTGATTAGTTATGATTGTTATTTTTAAACATTCTATTTTGTAGTAAATCAAAATTAATTATGTAGCAATCGTGATATCAATATACTGCGTAATATTGCTGAGGATAATTATATAATACTAGTCGTAAAACGTAAAACTCGTACCGAATCAGTCATACAGTGTTTTGGTTAGGATAGTAAGTAGCCTTGGGGTTTGAATAGTAGGTATTTGTACATATACATCCTAATCTATTTGCGGCAATTATCAAAATAAGTAACACTTGAAATACACTAATTATCTTTTATTTAAATATATAAGTGGTAGATATACGATATAAAATACTATTAAACTTTTAAGAAAATCTAATAACCTTACTTTTTTATTAGGTAATCTCTCTTTCATTATGATGAATAAATAATCATATACATATACGTTTCATATAGATAACATCCTTTTTTTTTCGTCGTTTAAAATATTGTTGGTTAATATAATAAAAGTAATCGTTATTACGTATGCTAAAATGACTGACAGAAATTAAGAAATTAGAATTAATTTTTCAGTATCAATTAAATAATCATTGTAGACATATTACACAGGACATGGTACAACACTACCAAAATATCTTCACGTATTTGTCAAATTCCACGAGAAATTTAAAAAAATGTACTGTGAAATGTCACATTTCTAAAATGTTGCCATTATGACAGGCCATATTTGACAGTTGAATATTTATTTAAATCTTTAGTCAATATCAATTAAACTATTTAGATTCTGATAGATATAGGTATTATGTAACAAGTTGTATTTCCACTATGTATGTCTGTAATTAACAGTAGTTTTTAGTGAGTGCAGCAATTAAGACTTAAAAGTTTCTCAAAGCGGGCTATTTGTATCTGTTCCTTCTACGATTACATAAAACTATCAGGTAACCTTTTATATAAGGTCAAAGTCATATCTTTATTAAATAGAACAATTCGTTATCATTAGAAACGAACAACATATCAATCGCAACTGCACAAGTGAACACTATTCAAAACCAGTTATTGTTGAACGAAATATCGATTTTCTTGGTTAGGTAACAGGCAAGCGCCGGTACCTTGTACGATAGATCTTTGTTATTTTATCAAATTAAGTTTAAAGAGTAAATATAAATGTAGTAATAAGTGTTTAAATTTATTTTAATATTTTAAAGGCAGCTTGGAAGCGGTTGTGATAAGTTTAGTGATAGTGACGTGTTTAGAGGAGTGTCATTGATTACAGCATGTCATCGATGAAGATGATAAGCCGTGTTTCCAGTCGTGTGGTGGCCGGCAAGGGAATACGGTCGGAGCCGGTCGATTTGTCTGTTTTATTATCTCGGAACGCATACACGAACGTACGCACCATGGCTTCAAAGGCGGTTACTATGGAGAATGTCAACCCAAATGTGGTGAAGTTAGAATATGCCGTCCGCGGGCCTTTGGTCACCCGCGCGGCTCAAATCGAAAAGGAGTTGGAAAAGGTAAGGAATATTATAAATTATTAAATTATCCCCTAAGAAAACTTTATCATTTCATTTAACATGTCAATTCAATGTATTGTTTGACTAGACAGAGTTGACAAATGATATGATAGTGATACAATGTTGCTTGCTGTTATACTATTAGATAGTAAACAATGGTTTTATATCACTGTATATTATAATAAATATATTTAATATAAATGAGAAATTGAAGTAATAATCAGTATTATTAAATAAATGTACTAGATTCAAGTCAGTAACATATGCATTATAGAAAACCAAACTTGCTACACATTGTTACTTTCAAACTATGACCTTGATCAAGGTAAACTATTAGAATATGTTTCATAATAAGAATGTAATTTTATAATATAGGAAGTACAAAAGGTTAACCACAAAACCTTTATAATTCTTATTGGAATTGTAAATACAATTCCTATCAATATATAAAACAAAGTTTGCTTACTTTTTTTTTGCACCATTCATCTGATTGCAATTAAAATGTCAATGTTACTGTAGTTTTATCACTTTTAATTCTCCAAGTCAAATAAATAAATAAACATTTCAGTGTCTTGCATGTCAAGAAATTATATGTGACTACACCAAATAATTATTTTAAAAATTCAGATGCATAAACTCAATGCGACTTCTATCTTGTGAAGGGCAAATATGAGTAATGATTAGTATACTATTTGAAATAGTTAAAATAATTAAGCTTACATAACAAATAGACCTTACCTTAAACTTACACTCTGTATAACTATTTACCTTGGTGATTGTTTCCACTCATTAACATATACACAAATTTATTGAAATTACTAGAGTACTGCAATATCCACCTGTTTTCCAAACTGCATGATGCAGCGCCCAAAATAAACAAACTATTAGAAATAACTTTGGCATCTGTTGGATGTTTCTCATATTAATAACAATACTTCAATATAAATATTGTATTTAGTTTTCGTGTTTATTCATAATTTTTATGCCGGATTAATATAAACTTTAGCTTTTAAAATCTGTTGCATTTCTGCTATTAAAAAGGATCAGACCAATTCAATTATTTCTTGGTTAAAGACTTGTGGTTGAATATTAGACAACTTTTGTTTATTAAGACCTAAAATATATGTATAAATGAAATATAAGGAATACCTAAAAAATTATTATAATACAATAAGATCAAACTTATTTGTATGTTTTTCTTACACCATATAGAATTCACTTTTTATATTGATTTTGTAATTTAAATTATATTTACATCACACAATATAATGATCCTTTAAAGTTGAAAAGCCACTACTTTTAGTTAAACTATTGGTTGTTTGATCGTTAAACATCACATGTTTGCGAGCTGGGTTAATGTCAGCCAAGGTCAATTTCATGGAAAACTGTAGCGATAGGAAGCCATAATTAGGTGATAATATTATAGGCTAAATATACAACATTGTGTATAAATTGTTAAGTTTAAACATTTTACTTGCGTAAATTAAGATTTCATCATGTCTGCGGAATATATAAAAGTTAAAGGTTATAGATAAAGATTAAATAAAAATATTTGGTGCAAAGTCTTACCAATAGTACTCACTACTTACAAAAATTCTCATTGAAAATGGGCATTTCATAATGTTAGGCATGTATCACTTCACAGAAACTGTGCTGCCTCGTTGGTCTAGTGGTTGCATCTTTGACTACAGATCGAGGGGTTGGTGAAATTGGTCTGGGGAGCTATTACTTATTACTTCACAGAAGGCTGATCACCTATTAGTTCCTAAATATGAATTGATAAGTAAACCAGATTTCATATTCGCATCTTGAGTAAATTTGTTTTTAAAATTAGGATTAGTCCTTGTTATGAACACGATATATTTGCCTACAAGCATTCTTATAAGCTGTAATCCAATATGTGAACTCTAGCACGTTGTCGCATCATGCCCCAGCGTTATAATAAATTGAAAGATTATCTCATGAGATGCGATCAACGTCGTAGAGCTGTATTGTTATGCGTTAGCGGCGGAATTAGTGGTGTCATCCTGATTTATATTTTCCTGTAATTATGACAGCATTGGAATAATGCAAGTCAATGTTATGTCTTATTTTCATAGTAGTTCTCTGGTTCTTTTAATAGCAGTGGTTGTATTGTATTCTCTAGCATAAGTATAATTAGTATTGTGTAAATATATAAAAAACTCTGTACACTGAGGCCCAAGATACAGGCTACAAGTCTAGTTTGGGTCTCGCTGACACAGCTTTTTGAAATGTATTACTATTTAAGTTTTTAATGTAAGATTGGAATTCTTTGTTTTTCAAAATATAATAAAGACAATTTATTATTATTATTATTTTTATCCTCTCTTATTATTTTCTCCCATTTCTGGGGATTTTAACTAGCGGTGCAGGCAGAACCACCAAGGACCGCTAGTTTTTGTGTAGGATACTATACGATACTATTATTATTAATTTGACTATCTTATCTGGATTTGATGTTAAAAGAATGGTATAATATATTACAGTAATTAAGAAGAATTATAAATTTATTGAATGCTATACTTTTTCTATTAAAAAAAAATAAAGCTATTAGCTGTTTGCACTCATTGCTTTAAAACAATTGAATTATTTGGATTTTAATTTAACATGTGTAGTCAATTTTGAATTCTCACAGTGTGCGTGAATGCATAGGGATGCATAAAACTATTCAGAGATAATACTTCAGTGTGAGTTAACAGTACAAATTAAGTTTTATTACTACACTTTGCTTAGTATTTCAACTTTACTCAAATAAGTATTGTTTATGTATGCAGGTGTTAAAACCTCAACTTATAGAAGAATTAAAATTACATACAAAGCAATATAACAACATAATTACTTTATTATTATTATTATTATTTATTATTTAATACTTTTTTTATACACACCACATTAAATATATAAATGAAAACAGTAAAATAATAAGGTCTATATAAAAAGGCGGCCTTATCGCTGAATAGCGATTTCTTCCAGGCGACCCCTTAGGCAAAGGATAGAATTAACAAAATGGTTTGAGGCAGGTGGCAATAACATTCAGTGCATTAAGAAGAAAAAATGTATATATAAATATACACATATATACACAGACATATACATAAATATACAAAAATACATATACATATAACATAGACAAATATTTTGTTGTACATATTATAAAAATATAGCATATATAAATAAAAATTCGTATAAATTTTATATTATATACATATTTTAAATAATTTACTCTATTCGGAATTATACTCTAGGTTATAATAGTGTTTAAAAAGGAGACTCTTAAATGACAGCAAAGATTGTGCTCGTCGTATATCAACTGGCAATGAGTTCCACAGCCTGACAGTTGTCCTTTACCTTTTAGTGTTATTGCTGAATCATATTGATCACTATTTAATTTGTTTTTTACCTCAAGGAAACTAAATAAATATCAACCGTGACACTTGAAAGTAGACTGACCTGCCACAATGTCATAAAGTCATGTGATTTCGTATATTTCCTTCTAAAAATATTATCATTGCATAATACTAAAAATAATGCGATGCCGAGTTTTTGTTGACGTCCAAATTGTTGTGATTGTGAAAGGTTATGAATCTTGAATTATAATCTTCTATCGAAATATAATTGTACAGATTAAATAAGGCATCTGGACTTGAAGGGTCTTTATATCAAGATGAGCAGGCAAGAACAACGTTAGTATGCCGTTTACCAAAAGGTTTTCTGCTTCCAATTACTTTTTATGATACAAATATTATTAAAGTATGTCTCGCTGGCTTAGTAGTTGGCATGTAGAACCAAGAGAGCCTGGGTTTGATCCGATCCGGTGAAGACGTACAAAAAATGTTTCGGTTTGGAGAGACATAGAAGACTGATCACCTAGAATATCCTAAAAAAAGCAACCAAAAAAAATCCAATATCATACTTTACTTAATTAACAAATTGACATTATCACTATGGTTATGCTGTCTATAATGCGAATTGCTAAGCAATTAATATTAAAAAAAATATTTAATGTACTGAAATGTATAGATATGCAAATGATGGTCTTATCAGCCCCACCAGCAAGATACTCACGAGAGTTATCAATTTCACAATGTTATCAGTTGATACCTATCGCGATAGTTTTATCGGTTCATGTAAATTCTGTAATGTTTGGCCTGCAAACTATTCATAATGGAGTTAATTTTAGAGTTAAATGGGACTGTCCTTAGTTTAACTACAAGTGACGCAAGGTCAATCAGCACATACCAATATCGCTAAATTTCGCATTCTGAACGTGTTAATTCTAGTTTTTATAGTCGATACCTAATTATATAATATGTACCGCTTAGTAACTATTACATTAAAGAGTTTTTATATACAAAATACATACCAAGTTATTACGTATGTGTTTCAATTTTTAATTTTAATTAAGTCAAAATAGTTCAGGGGACGTATAACCATAATATTACAACGGAAAAGTGTAGAATATACCTTTATTTTGTTTTTTACTCTTTATTGAAGAGCTTTATCGCAATGGTACTATGTCTCTCTAATGATGATTACAAAAAAGCTTATAAAATGCTACACACATTAATCTAGATACTCCGTTAGATACCTATATATTGTACTAGCTGATTCGCGCGGTTGCGCTTTCATAGCATAATGTTTTATATATAGCCCACAAAATATAGCCTATGTTACTCGTGGTGCTTTCGAATGATGAAAGACTTTTTAAAATCAAGAAACAAAGTTTTGTCTCAGTGCTCGCGTTTATAGAAAGAAAGAATGAAAGAAAATACATTTACATATTGGGGTAACAAGATAAAAAGAAAGAACATAAAATAGTAAAGCATAAAATCATATTATAGTACCCCAAATGGTTTCCCACTCAGTGGTGAGGTGGAATACTCGTAAAACATTATTAAACTAATATTCCTGCACTGGTGCTCAGTCGTCACCGAATTTATTTGATTCAATGTTAATGATAATTTATATTTTGTATTGTTACTTCTTGATGGAACTGCATCTTGATTGTACAAAAAAACACTTCACTAGTACTTCACTTCACTGTGGAACTAGTGAAGTGTTTTTTGTACAAATCAATCAATGTCAATATGTAACTAATGAATGTTCCTTGCTGTAGGGTGCCCAGAAGCCCTTCAAGAAGGTGATCCGCGCCAACATCGGCGATGCGCACGCTATGGGACAAGTGCCCATCACATTTATCAGACAGGTGAGTTTGCCGATGCTAATGTATGTAATGTGAATGCGATTTAATGGAAAAATATTCTATAGATCCTAATAGACGGCACTTAAGGCCGGCCAATTACACATTGTAGTACTGCACTCTAAACTTTTATTTTAAACTTAAGAAGCTAGCGAAAATATAAAAAAGATATGGAGTAAAAACAATTCATGAAAAGTTCTGTTATTTTAGGAAAACTACAGTCTAAAATATTGATTAAGCTATGCATGCCACTAGAAACAACAGCGTCGTGTTAAAAATCAAGTGGTTAAAAGATGTTTTCCTTTCATTTAATTTATTAAGCTTGTAATAGAGGTTTCATTCTTAAATGATCGATCTAATAAAAGTAAAAAGGTTAATTTTAAAAGTTTTAGTCGGTTCAATGCCCGGGTGTTGCAAGCGAATTTTCATAAATATTTCAATGCAGTTTTCTGACTTTTCAAAAATAAAGGAATGTCTTCTTTGTGTACAATTTTCTTTCCGCAGTCATCAGAGTTCCCTTCAGGCGGCATCTCAAAGCACCACTCTGTATATTCAATTCCTTTGAAAAATAAAAGTCGGTTATATAAGGACAATCTCCACAGGTGCTATCGTGCATCACCAACCCGGTGGTGATCGACAAGTACGACTACCCCCAGGATGTGAAGCAGAGGGCCAGGGATATCCTCAAGGCTTGTGGGTGAGTTACCCTTCACTTATATTCTTTAGTAAATATTTATAGAGTAAGAATTATATGGAAGTAGCTTCTACCCGTTCAGGGTTTACAGATCAATATAAGGTAAAGGCTTGTAGCCTATTTGTATAGAAAATGTAATAAAAATTCATTTAGTAGTTGCGGTGTGATTGACACACAAATATACAAATTTTCACATTTATTATATGTTTAGATTAGTAGACAGGAGAATAGAACTAACAGTTACATTAACAGAGTAGTAACTGCTAACATTCTATTTAGGAAGTAGGATTTAAGCAACTACGATACAAATTAGAACACAATAAACAAATAACAAAAACATTCAAAATGTGATGTAATATTAGTATGACTTTTGACCTAAAAAGATGTTTTTGCCAGGGTTTAACTAATATTCTTATTCCATGTAAACGTAATGGAGGTTCTTATGTGTTTGGCTGTAGGTCACGCGACGCTATCGATTGTTGTAGGTTTAGTGCCGATCTACGTCTACTTTAGGGCTTAGATTTTACAAGAACACTAGAATAAACGAATACTGACATTTTACTGAGGATTTTATGTTAAAGATCATTGCTCAATTGTTTTTAGGGGTCCGTAACTAAAAGGTAAAAATTTTTATTACCAAGTCTCAGTTGTCTTGTCTGTCTGTCACCAGGCTGTATCTCATAAATTGTGTTACCTACAATTTTATACAAATTATGCATTTTTGTTGCCGCTACTACAAAAAATACTAAAATTAAAAAATGTGTTAGGTTATGGTATGGGGTGGCTTTGTGCGCGAGTTCGACTCGCACTTGGCCAGTTTTTAAAATTACTAAATAAAAAAAAAATATTATTTAAAAATAATAAAAGAAATGCACGAAATAAAATAATTATCATTCTGTCGTAAACCTAACACAAGGCCACAGCAATTAACATAATCATTTATTTGTCCATTTATATTTAGAAGTCGCAGAAACATGCGTCAAGGTCGATGTAACTTTATTGTTAAGTAAGCCGTGTTTGCACGGTTATTTAGTTTAAGATTTTATGATATTTCGACAATTAGTGCAGTGTAGTAATGTGTCCATTGCGTCACAATATGTCATTGGTCTCTAAGAACTAGTAAAGGCTGTCAGTTTACAGTTGTATAGTTCCCTTATCATAAGAGTTCTTGAATTTGATAGTCTATTTTTCGAGATTACCGATTCTTCCCACCTTTGCTTTTGATTTGCTTTCTATGATTGATGATACATTTCATGGCTAAACCTGTAAATTAACTTAGTTTATAAAATCATTGATTTTACTGCAATTGAAAAGCCTAAACTAATATGAAACTTGAAAACGATTTTATTATAAAATTAATAGAATGACTAATTTAAAATTACCTGTTAAGTAAGCTAGCGAAAAAAGTATGCATTTATTTACAAAAAAAAAAATGTTGTAGTAGTTCTCTAGTTTCCCATAGTACAGCTTTGCTTAGTTTGGGACTAGATGGCGTAGTGTTAATGTCCCTAAATATTTATTTATTTATATCGTGACGTTTAAGAAAAATACATTATTTATAATTGTACGAAACAGTAACACAAAATGTTAATTTCCCGTGTTTTCACATTTCAGTGGTCAATCAGTAGGCGCATACACTATGTCTCACGGCATCGAATCGATCCGTCGCCACGTGGCCGAGTACATCGAGCAGAGGGACGGACACAAGTCCGACTGGAATAACATCGTGCTAGTGGGGGGGGCGTCTAACGGCATCAAGAACTGTTTGCAGCTGTTCATCAACGATATCGGTGGAAAGCCCTCTGGTAAGTAACAATGAGGGTAGTTAGACTCCGACTGGAATAACATCGTGCTAGT
>LQNK01001034.1:89724-156610 GCA_001586405.1 Phoebis sennae
GTCTAACGGCATCAAGAACTGTTTGCAGCTGTTCATCAATGATATTGGGGGAAAGCCCTCTGGTGAGTAACAATGAGGGTAGTTAGACTATAAGTAAAGGAACACAAGTCCGACTGGAATAACATCGTGTTAGTGGGCGGAGCGTCTAACGGTATCAAGAACTGTTTGCAGCTGTTAAGTAACCGCAGATTTAGATAAAAAAAACATATCACACACAGATGAGACAGAAGTAAGTATATACAGGAAAGAAATAGGGAATAAAGCATGGGAAGAAATTGCCTGTTACAGAAGGTTAGGTGGGGTAGGGATACATTCCTGATATAGGTACTGACTCGGTATACCACAGTCATGAGAGAGTGGCACTGATTTAGCGTTTCATTGGGGGCCCCTTGGCGTCAATAAATATTTGCAACCGAGCTGTTTTAAAACTGTTATCAATACATATGTAAAGTGAAGCTTTATTGCATCTTATTAATTAATATTTGTCTCAATATTTAGCGGCAGTATTTAGCAACTATTCGCGAACGAGCGGTTGTAAAACTGTTATCAATACATATACAAGTGAAGCTTTATTACATCTTAGGGTTCATCGGCCATTGATAAGATAAAACTGCTTCAGATACTATTATGTTTATTATTGATATAAATACGTGGGGAGCTGTATTAGATATTTTCTCATGGTAGTTTTGATATTAATTATAGTTTTAACAGTATTGGCATCAAACATAGTTTAATTAAAATTCTTAAACTTAACATTACCCATAGCCATAGGCTATATTTATAACATTATGCTACTGGTACGAAGTCGCGCGGATCAGCTACTATTAAATAACAAAGGTTTTAATTTAAAAAACAAAGACATTCATACTTCGATTATCCACACTTTATCGTACATCATTATAGCTTCTCATTTAATTCTCATTAAACTCAAGTGTGATAACATTGGCTGCCCTATTTGTAGACGTAGTTTAGCGACTGTTTACCATACTTGTACGTAATAGATAATATTGATTGTGAAGCGTATTTTATTGGCTGTACAATAAAGATAAATTATGCTTCGCGAATAATGTTCTATTGTGTTTAATAAAAAAGCAAGATGCAAGAATTTTATTATTTCGAAGGACATAAAATGTTAGGTTTTAAAATTTTAGTTAAACTACCACTAGTAACATAGGCCAAATATACATAGTGTAGCTTTCGAATGGTGAAAGAATTTTTAAAATCGCTTCAGTAGTTTTTGAGCCTGTTAACAAAGTTTACCTCTTTATACTATTGGTGTAGATATATGTATATTATTGTGACGTTTAATAGTTACTTAAATTACTGAAAACGTTGTTCAAACCGGTCTAATTTTAGAAACTCAATAACTATGGAACTTAGTAAAGTGGTTTTTTACAAATAAATCAAGATGGAGTTCCATAAGTAACAATCTTTATATATAAAAATGAATCGCAAAATGTGTTGGTAAGCGCATAACTCAACAGCGACTGGACCAATTTGGACAATTCTTTTTTTTAAATGTTCGTTGAAGTTCAAGCATGGTTTCTACGGCGAGAAAAATTCGAATTGCCGGGTCCACGCGCGCGAAGCTGCGGGCGGAAAGCTAGTACAAAATATAAATTAAAACCTTTTTCCAGGTGTGATGATCCCCATCCCGCAATACCCCCTGTACTCAGCCTCGCTAGCAGAGTACGGTCTCACCCAAGTGGGCTACTACCTGGACGAGGCCAACCAGTGGGGCCTGGACCCGGCCGAGCTGGAGCGCTCCAAGACTGAGGCCATGAAGCACTGTAACGTGCGAGCCATCGTGGTCATCAACCCGGGGAATCCCACAGGACAGGTGAGTTTTTTGTGCTTGAGTGTTTTTTATGTCAGACAAGGCGAGGAGTATTCGACGTTACTTTTTTTTTTACGAGGGGAAATGCCTTCGCATACCCAGCCGTCTGGGGAAACGACCGGGTTATGTCGGACTTGCACCGACTAAAACCCCTCGATGTTCCTTCACACACCTTGTGGGGGGCTCACGGGCACGCGGTAGCATTAGCACGCGAACCCCCCGGTGTCGGCCGCTTTTCGCCTTCCGCGAGGGCAGGATGGAAGGAGCTGTGTCCATCCTGCGCTTCTCCTCGTCATGGTCTTCCCGGAACATATGAGAGACCACACCCGCCACAGAGGCTCTGTTTGGTGGAGCGATGTGAATCCCCATTCACGCCGCCCCTGGGCCCCCACTAGGGCTGTAGTTGTTGGGCGAGTTTGCGTATTCGACGTTACCGATCTAAGAGATTACCGATACCCACTAGCGACAGTGATAGAACTGCCGAAGAATACCTTACCAGCCCTAATATACTTGACTTTTGATTTAAACTTATTCAAACGATTTTAAAAAAGCAACTATTCGAGTTGCCTGCCGGTTCTTCTGAGTAGAGACAGACTTCCGAATCGGTGGTAAAGAAAAAGTGTTAATTTATTAATTATGTAAATGTTACTTCGAAATATAAATTTTGTTTGACTTTGACTTTGACTTAGCACTTAAAATGTTACAGTTTCATGTAGATTTACTTTTGGGGGAGTTGTAACTCTCCCCATGCTATCTTGATTCAATTTGTGCCAAAGAGTGCGATGTTTTACTGCAAATTTCAAAGGATGTTCTCTTTCCTACTCTTACTCATTACTATATAAACAAGAAAATAGAAAAACAGCAGCAATAAATGTATATTTCCTTGTAATTTGCAGGTGCTGACCCGCGAGAACATCGAGGCAATCATCAAGTTCGCGCACAAGCACAACCTGTTCATCTTCGCGGACGAGGTGTACCAGCACAACGTGTACGCCAAGGGCAGCAAGTTCTTCTCCTTCAAGAAGGTAACTACTGGTGGCTCGCTCCGAGATAGACCCCGCGTTATGTAACTACTATAACTTATTAAAGCAACTTAAATTGAGGTAAAACATACTATAAACAGTTTTTTATTTAACATCAATTACATTTTATGTATAACTCGTATGTTTAGAGAATGGGACTATAAATGGCGTCCAATTTGACGGTGATTAAGATGAGAATTGTCTTCATGAGTTTTTCAAAAATTGTGTGTCTACCTCCACTTTTTTTACATGATGAAATTTATTAACATTGTCCTCTTGTCTTTTGTATGGGATAGTAATAATTTAAAATAAACCGCGTTTAAAATCCTTTGAAAAGTATTTTATCTAATAGGGAAAGTACATATTTAAACTGTCTACCGAGAATATGGTCGCCTTGTATAATTTGGAAATGTTTAGGTTACTTCGATACAGGCTTGAATAGTGAAGTAACCACTAGATAGTTTTAACTGTAACGTGTATTCTGCAGATCGTTTAATTATTACTTGAATTGTATTAAAGCTTAGTTTTAATTTATTTGCAGTAATAAACTATTTTTCATTTTCATTCGCGTTTATTACAAACAAGAAAATACTATTTATGTTGTTTTTCTTTTCAGGTGATGACTGAGATGGGAGAGCCCTACAGTAAGATGGAGGTGGCGTCTTTCATGTCTGTTAGCAAGGTGAGTTTTATTTCATTAACGACTATACCCTGCCCGCGGCTTCGCTTGCATTCAGGCTGTATAGATCAAAATGGTGGGGAGAAATTTTTATACACCAGACGTTAAGTTGAAAGAAGACAAATACATTTGTGAATTGCATTCGAATCGGATTAGTAGTTTCCTAATATAACATACAGATAGACAAACAAAAAATTAACCACGTTTTTGGGTTCTACAGAGTGAATTTTTAAAATTTTCAAAACTAAGGGACTCAACATTATATTTTTTTGAACTGCCATAACTTCGTCTATCTGCAGGTACCACATTATCCACTTCATACTACACACTGTAGAATTTAACTCTAATAAAGAATTTTAAAGAAAGCTTATTTTAAAAATTTTACTTATTTATTATTGTCTATCTCAATTATTTTGAAAAGAACAACTACTTTCTTTTAACTATTCGAGTTTGTTGCCGGCTCTTCTCTTTAAATGTGACGTGCTATAACATCTTGTAAAATAAATAATTTGTATATGTATCGTGCAGGGTTACATGGGCGAGTGCGGGCTGCGCGGCGGCTGGATGGAGATCGTGAACATGGACCCGCAAGTGCAGGCCAACCTGTACAAGGCCATCTCCGCCATGCTGTGCCCCAGCTCCTTGGGCCAGGCTGCTGTGGACTGTGTCGTGAGTTTTCCTTGCTGATATAATGCTTCCCCGACCGGCAGTGGTCATGGTGGTCAATCTCAACAGAGATCAGCCAGGTACGCAGGATATAATAGTGCAGGCGTGTACGCGCGAACACAGGTGAACTCTCTATTGCTTTTACTCTCATAACCGGATGGGGGCAGACCGACACGACCGGTGGAGCATGCAGTACACCTGGTGTTAAGTGATTGACCACAGCCCATGATCATCTACAACAGCAAAGTGTCGCAGATGCCGCGGCGACGCCAAGGAAGGGGAGGGGACAAGGAGAGGATTAATTATGGGAAGTTGGGAGAGGAATGGAATAGGATGACAGAAAAATGGGATAGGAATTCAGACCTCCGGTCATCGTACTATACACAGTGCTATTGCTTCACTAATACTGCTTCACGCTGATCTTCTGGGGAGGGAGGGGTGGTAATTGGGTATGTTATGCAGCAGAATTACCCACTGTGGCCTACGACACGTTGAAATGGGATGGCGACACTATTATTATATTATTATGGTATTACTTATTTTTTTAGGTACTTGCAATATATTCGTATTAATTTATATTACTTAACCCCCACTTTCTATGTATATTATATACGATAATAATATATTATTGTTAACTTCAGGCCAAACCGCCCGCGCCCGGCGAGCCTTCATACGACTTGTGGTTAAAGGAGAAGAACGAGGTCCTAGCGTCGCTGGACAAGCGCGCCAAGATGATCGCCGACACCTTCAACGCGATGGAGGGCTTCTCCTGCAATGTCGTGCAGGTAAGCGACGCACGGACACGTGTACACATATAGATAAAAATATTATTTGTGATGGAAATGTTATAATTTATTGTATAAATATTGTCATGTTAGGATTACATGTGATAAAGTAAGAATTTAAAAAAAATTGATCGCATGACTGAAAGGGATAAGGTTTTTAAAAAAATCCCATACTGTATGCGCGTTTCTGAATAATACAGAATTTTGTAGTATAGACGGAAAGCTAGATTAAAAATATGCTTATAAAGATCACATATAATACCTATAATACTAATAGTAAAGTCAGTTGTTAAAAATTTTGTTTCTAACATAAAAATTAATTAACAAGCGTATAAATGTGTTATTTTTTTTTAATTTGAAGTTTATAAGTTTTAGAAAATTTTAAAGGCGGTGAAACTTTAGAACGTTAAAACATCTTTGGAAATTTTAAATGTATTTTAATGATCCATCTACCCTCACTTTGCTAATAGTCGTTATGACTAGCTATGATTTGTTGCTAACTGACTAGTTCTATAATTGGCCAGTTGTACAATCACAGTACATCTCTATTATATTCAACATAATTTTATATAACCCCCACTATTAGTTTATAACAATATTTTTAAAGCATTTCTTTGTGTTTGTTTCAACGCGAGTACTTCCCACTTTTCCTTTAAAGTATTTTATTTAATAATATTTTATGTGTCTTGGTGATGGATTGTAGTTATCCTTAAAAAAGTATATTATTTAACAATATTTCACGTGTCGTATTATCACATTGTATAAACGTGTACCGTTGTGTGTGCGTGCAGGGCGCGATGTACGCGTTCCCGCAGATCACGCTGCCGCCCAAAGCCATCGAGGCGGCCAAGAAGGAGGGCAAGGCGCCCGACGTGTACTACGCCTTCAAGCTGCTCGAGCAGACCGGTGAGTGCGCAACGATATTACAAAGAAAAGAAAAATATTTAGATACAATAACTATGCATATAAGTTACAGATGCTACAACCGGTGGCAAAAAAAATTACTTAAGAATAACTTTTATTCTCTCTCTGTAAAAGTTATGTAACTAATAAAATAAGTAAAAAAAATATATAAAACTAGAATAACTTAAATGCTAACTGAGTGCGATATCGCACATTCTTTCCCTGTGAAGCAGCGTCAGCCAATCTAATTGGAGACACTCCCGTAACTCATACATATATTTTACAGAGATAAACTAAAATAAACAAAACAAAATTAATAAAACGATATGCATGGTTCGAACTCAGCATCGTGTTGGTTGCAGGCTACGCTGATCTCCCGTTGAAACTATTGAGACAGCTTAAACTATTATTATACTCTATTGCTTTGTAATAACAGTGTATGTTAAATTTCAAAAAAATGTATTTTGAACGAATTTACCAGGACCTATGTAGCGGTGATGTGAGATGCGATAGATTTTTTGTTTGTAAACAACTAGCCGGGATTAAAACAGCCTATGTGCTATTCTGATTCCCAACTGTTGAACGGCAACTACCACTGTCATATGGCAGACCTTTGGCCTGATTCGCAAATCCGATTCCAGTCGGAACGAAGACGTTTCCGTCGAAATTTGTATAAATATTATTCCGATTTTTAATACCCTCCGATCGGATTCGCATTTGTGAATAGGACGACCTTAAGAAAAACAAACTGGGATCTATATGAATCGTCACAAACTATACCAATAAAAATGGCGTTTCAAAACTAAAAAATCGCCCATATTCGCCCAGGTATCTGCATAGTGCCGGGCACCGGTTTCGGCCAGCGCCCCGGCACGTACCACTTCCGCACCACCATCCTGCCGCAGCCCGCGCTGCTGCAGGAGATGCTGGACATCTTCCGCAAGTTCCACGAGAACTTCACCAAGGAACACGCGTAAATACACATATATTAACGTTCTTGAGTTGTTTTCAGGACGGGCTTGTGAGTAAAGAGGTATGGTGATTTAAGATTGGCTTCACTTTAACTAAATACTGACGCTATTACGATTTTTGAGTTTATTTTGTTATCTATATTTTTAAAGGGGTCTTTATCCTCTTGGATACGTCAACCCCATCGTAACTTATAAAGTAATATAATACTAATCTAATAATTGTTTACACTTTAAAGGAAATCACTGACTAGAGATCTCTTACCAAACTACAAATTGTATTTGCTAACTTTGACTTGGGACTCGCTAAAGTGGAACAAATCAGACCAACATTTCTGAGTTTTATTTAGTAACTATAAGGTCTTAAGTGCTATTTTTGGATTAAAAATGACACTTGGAACTTTAACACTTAACGTCACTTGTTTTAAGTGAAGTTTTGACGTCATTGGTGAAATTAATGTGTCATGTTAATTTTGACTAAGTAATTAGTGTTTAAAGTATTGAGTTAGCCTCTCACAATGTGTATCTTTTTACTTATAATATCGTCGTTCGCGTGGTAGGGAGAATATTCGATTTTAGTGTACATTAAATTTTTACAATTTTAAAGTATAGGAAATAGCTTTTGTCCAGTTTCCATAAAACAAAGTTTTTATATGTGATAAGTAATTTCATAAATGTGATAATTATAATAGTTAAATTTATAAACAAATATTCTAATTCTAATGTCTTAAATTGTCTTGCCATAATTTTGAAATCGGTATATTCTCCCTGTTACCAGCCATTATATTATTATTGTTATGTATCGACGACCACCACACGTCTAGTATTAAGATCTTGCTTGCGATTTTAGACCAATCTCAATTTATGAAATGACTTAATTTTGTTTTTTTCTTAAAGCGGTAAAAATCGCAAGGCTGTGAGTTTTATGTTATTGTATTAGGAACGGTTGAATTTCAGAAAAGTTGCTCATAAAAATAGAAAAACTGCAATTGATATTACGAGGAATGTTTTAAAATACAATTTGTATTGTCTATTTTGTTTAGAAATTATATTGTTTTGTTACTTTGTGTGAATTTTTGTACGAATCCGACTTTACAGATCCGCTTCGGATTTTATGCTGTTCAGTTGTATTTTAACGTATTTATTTATTAAATATTGTTGATTGATGGCAACTACACTTTTGTAAGAGTTTATAATATTTTTGTTTTGCATGAATTGTTATAAAATAAGAACTAGTCCGGCCGTGCCATTTTAAACATTCAAAACATAATGTTGCACAAAATACCTGCATTTCAATGTTTTTCACTTCATTTGAATAAAATAGTTCCTAAAAAGCGGAAAATATAAGCGTTTCAATAACGCTCAGTTTGCAAATCGCCTTAAATGAATGCATTTGAAAGTATGCCTTATACTGAGGGAATAGAGTTGAAAATAGCGATGAGTGTGATGTGCGACATTCCTGCTGTACCGTTGAGATTGTTATATTGTTATTAAACGTATGTATTATATTTGATGTTTTATTATCAACCCTATGTCTAAGAGTATAAAAATGAGAATTGAATACGACACGAGGACTGAAGTGATATAGCAAATACACGAAAATTGACTTTCATTACAACGTAATAAAAGCGGAAAATGATGGAAACGTATGCAAATAAATCAAAAATTAAATTAAATCACATTATTTCGGAAAATTTAGTCCATATAATATTTCAAATGGATATAGATATTGCAATACAATAAAATTTGATTGGGGTAAAACAAAAAATATGAAAATTATAATGGCATTGTCAAATTTAGAATTACATTAGAAATAAAATCATAAATTAATTAAATAATATCAATATGTTGTTTACTATAGTTTCAAAGTGCCCTTATGCTTTGCAATCCAGCCTGAGCTATCATTTTTGCAAAACTACTGCTTTTGTCTGACTCACCTTGCCATAAACAAACATTTAGTTCAATCATTGTTATTCGTTGTACACAAAGTTATCAATCTAGATATAAAACCACATTAATGGAACATTAAAGAAATTATTGCTACTTGGATATTAACTGCTAATTAGTAGTAACATGCTCAAGAATGTTATTTACAGTGGTCTGTTTGTACAAAACACTAAAATGATAATATTATCATTGAAACATTTACAAATTAATTATATAACCTAATTCAATACAGTCTATTAGTATATAACTATAGATAAAGTATTATTGGGCTATATGACCTGTCTGTATTTGGGCTTTTACACTTGACAAACCCCTTGATCTGAAGTCAAAGGTATAATTATTAGACCAATAGGAAGACTATTCTACTTATATTATAAATGCTATGTATGTTTGTTCATCTTTCACGCAAAAATTACTGAACTGATTATGATGAAACTTTTTATACATATAGATAAGGGTTCAGAATAATATATAAGCTACTTTTAATCACGGTGTAGCCACGGGATCAGAAGTTACGCGGGTGTATCCGCAGGGCGCAGCTAGTAGGCTATATTACATTATATACCGCGCGGATTGCTTCCTACACTGTTCACACTAACATTTAAGTATTCCACAACGTTTTTGAAACCTTTACCTGGTCAATACATTAAAGTATACCTCAATAAACTTCAATTTGTATGAATGCTCTTTGATTAATAACAACAAATACATATTATCATACTTTACGTGACGAAAATTAATGATATGTTTGCATCAATCGATGTATATGGTCTGACCTGTGGCCAGTATTGGGGACTTTACATTTGTTTGACAGCCGGTAAAGTACCGCCTGCAAGGAAGACCTCAAATGAATTAGACGTAGGGTTATCGCCTTATCTGCAGTTCTGTTAATTATTCAATCACGTCAACAATAAGACTGCCTGATCGAATCGATAAGGAGTGATTGAAATAGGTGAAGGTCACGCTTTTATTTAATAAGGAACATTACTTAGCTTACAAACTATTTTCACGAGAACATTACTTCTAGTTCTTTTAATAAGCTAACGTGAAAGTTAATAAATAAATAATAAATTTTCGGGGACATTTAACACTACGCCATCTAGTCCCAAACTAAGCAAAGCTTGTACTATGGGAAATATATAGCTGATATACATACTTAAACATACTTTTTGTAAATACATACATACTATAGATAAATTAATACCCAGACAATAGAAAATTACAATGTTCATCGCAATCATAATAATTAGCTACTCGCGGGGATCGAACCTACACCCTCCAGCGCAATAGACCATTGCTGTTTCCACTGCGCCAAGCGGATCGTCAAAGTTAGGATTAGCATTATAGCATAGGATCTAAAATGATTTAAGCAATATAATGTTCGTTCTTTAAAAAATATAATTATATTTGGAATCAGCAGCCCTAAGACGCATACAATTTCGGTACAAGGAAAACACCGCATATCGATTGAATTGCGATTCTTTGCATGCGACAATCCCCCTTATGGTCCCAGTCGTTACACGCTATATTCCTGTGCATGTGGTTACTTCGAGAAAATTTGAAGTAATTTCGCAAAATTTCCTGTTCATGAAACGGGTAAGCACCGTTATGGGATACAAAAGAAATATTTGTGGAGGAAAGTGTTTTTTATTGGTCTATTTTTCGGAATTCGTAAAGAAATTGAAAGAAGCGGTTTTGTGTAGAACTAGTAGGAATTTCCCAAACATTTGTTTCGAATGCTAGAGTGCTACATATCACAAAATATTAATGTCGTACACTTAGTATGGTTAATGGTATCTAGTTTATGGCTATCCTACTTATTTTCTTACTAACAGTTTATTATTATTTTCTTGTGTTTTGTTTTAAAGTACTTTCCATATTGAATAAAAAAATGTATAATAAACCACGTATATAATTCATTAAAAAACATTTTTATTAATTGCGTATTTTCTGCGGTAACGCTGAAACCGTTTTAGTGTTTTGGCACCTAAAAGTCTATTACGTAGTATATTTTCTAATTTCTTCCTTAATATTTCCATTGTTATTAAGTATTCGTTCCTTCAATGGAATGAACATCATCAAAGTAGCACATTGATCATAGTTTTGGAATAAATACAGAAAGCAAGAAGTGATAGCTAAAATTACTTTATCTTTTACAACGGTCTCATCCAGACAACCAATGCTTAGGAAAAGCTGCGAAGAGAATGTAAAGTTTTTTTTTCTGTTATTATAAAGTATTATTTCGCATATGCGAAAGTTTGTGATGTACGTCATCGATATATGTGATGTATGCTTATTTCAAACAAAAACCTACAGTTATATGTTTTTTACATTAGGATAACACATAGGACACAATTAAAATAACTAGGCGAGCGTAACCGTGGGCAAAGCTAGTACTCACATAAAATACTGTTAGGTAAAATAGTATATGTACTTATAAATAATTAACATTATGAAGAATACGTAGGTACATCCTTACATAATGTGTTAATTTTTCATATCATTATTAAAATAACAGTAATATAGTGTTCATTAACTAGTTGCTTGGAGGAAATGTGTGAGCTTTATTTATATTCTGCGGTAAATAATTCCAAGGATTGGTTGCTAGTTGGTATTATAATATGACGTACAGATAAAGTAGGTTTACTAGAAGCACGCAAAGATAGGTTATGGTTAGATAAAGGTGATTAAGATTTTCTCCTTACCTTTAAGGACGGGATTTGGGAAGATCCTTCATACACTTGATCAGCAAATAAAAACTTTCACTTTGACATCATATAGTAGAGAAGGTGGAGAGTGCGATTTTTTTCATTGGCAACCAATTGAACCTCGTGTGAAATTCGGAGATTTGGTTATATTTGCTTAAGTAGGAACCCATGGCCTTTTTTTGATCGTGGCAAACAACGTAAAATATATGTTTTCTACTTACCAATCTAACCTTTAACGGTTTTAGGTTGGGACCTGTCATCGGGGTGACTTGTAGTTCTAATTCGGATTAAAGAACTCAAGGTTTAGAGTAGCCATGATGTCCACTTGCTATGTACTTAGAGTATATAGCCTCAATGCACCCCTCTTTACTTTCTACGGCGCACAGCTTGGCAGCCCAAGTATATCTATAGTTACATTGGAACGTATACACAATTACGTGTGTTTTAGTATGTATGTTTGTAATGGTTTTCTTCAAAAACTACTGGACCGACTACCATTAGGAAGCTGTATCTTCATTAAGTGACATAATTAGGATAACATTTTGTGAAGCCGCGCGAAACAGCAAGTATATATGGGTGCCACTGAAAATTAGTGTTGTGGTTATTCAGCCACAAATATTCTAAGTGTAGTATCCCCTTTTGACACGCACTGCAACCTCCACTATTCAATTCAATTATTCATACTACTCATTTGTTTGTCAATTGTGATGTTTTTTCTCGTATAATTCCTAATTATAAATGTCAAAATAAATGTGCTTTTCTTTTTTTCCTTCTTTAATCCAGGATTGAGAAGACCGTCAAGTGAATTTTAACGGCTCTCACTAAGATCTGGTATTTGTCAGAATTCTTGTTTAATTGGTTCAAGTCTTATGGTGTCATTTAGCTATTAGAGGACGAAAATAATAAATTATATCATATTATTGTTTTTTCTCGAAGAAAACTAATTTCGATAATAAAATTTTAGGGGTATATTGTAGGGGTAAGGATACTTACAAAATTATATAAGAGCAAATAAGATCAATGCGCATATGATAACCGTATGTATGCATCGATGAGGTAAATCTTAAGATGGGAATCATCTAGTCCTGGCATTTCATATAAATTCAATTTCTAGCAATTCGCGCGCAGTCTTGCTCTGAACGCGTACTTGATAAATAATAAAATATAAAAAATGAAGCTGGAAAAGTGCCTTACGAGTGAAAATGTTAATAAAAATCTTTTAAATATCCGATACGCGGTGCGCGGCCCCATCGTGGATAGAGCGGCGCAAATTGAAAGGGAATTAGATAAGGTATGATTTCAATTCTTTTATACAATTAGCATTTTCTATTCATATAAGATAAAGATTTTTAGTTTGGTGTGGATTCAGTAATTTTGGTTATGTGCTTGTTTCTTAAATCAGTTACTGAATTGTGTCTGTTATGGGTCAACCAATTGAGTTTCTACTAAAATATAATAATGGATAATGGATCATAATCCCTAATTTTATAAATGCCAAAGTAACTTTGTTTGTTCTAATCTTTTTGAACTTTTGCATATAGTTTATACAGAGAAGGTCAAAGGCTACCTTTTATCTCGAACAAATGTATCTATTCCCGTGGGAGTTACGGATATACACGTGGGCGAAGCCGTGGGTATAGGCTAGAATGGTATAAAAGTTAATTTATTGGTATTAAATATCAGCGTCATAGTCAAGTTACTATGACATATGCCATTACCCGTTCAAGAAATGTAGTACACTGCACAATATATTGCTTCCTATGTTTCTTTTTCTTGTGTATGTGTTAATGTTTTATCTCTCTCTACTGAGCTTTGTACCTTTCTTTTTGAATAAATCTCTAATCTATCTATCAATAATTGATCTAAGCTTAAATTAAGTTTGTTTAAAAAATATATACGCAATACACGAAACCATACGTTTATTTATGGTCATTAAGTAGAAGAAAGACATAGGACTTACATCAAACAATAAATAGTGGAGCAAGACGTATGGCCGTGGCCCGTGGCCCGCGGGAGACGAGGGTTGGATTGAGTGCAGCGTCCTCTCCGGGCTCTGCAGACATAAATCCAGCCTCTTTATTTCTTTTGAATTATATTGGGAGTGCTTTCCGTTCGTTTGATGTCACAGTAAACAATATCATTGTATTACTAGTTGCTACACGAATATTTTTGCAGTTTTTGCAGCTGTAATGTGCTAAAAATTTGATTTATATTTCGAACTGGCCTTCAATATTTTTACAGGACGTTTAGAACATTATACCCTTATTATTAGATTTAAGTGGTGACACGTACAAGCGATTACAAGGTTACGTCTACAAGCCTTTGTGAAGTTCTGAATCCTTACTAATATTATAAAATATGCTAAAGTAACTCTGTCTGCATGAAATTTTGTACAAACAACCGGAGAATGGACATTGGGTAGTTTCTATCTCGGATATCCCACGGGAACGGGAAATACATGCGGCTGAAACCGCGCGGCGAACCTAGTACCTATTAGGTATATATTGTGCCGTCACGGGCCGTAGTAGCTCGTAGGCTCGAGAGATCTTTAAGGCTAGTTTCAAATAATCTTATGCAATGAATGTTGATGAGACGTCGCACTAATAATATATAAATATTATTAAACCTACAATATTAAAATAAGTTTCAGATTCATCTCATTACTGAAGTTTTTAAACCTATTGCTTGTGATTATCCGTCTTGTTCCTATTTCTTTTTCTTCAAACTTGAACATTTCTTGCTTATATAAAATATTGAATAAGTTTTAGAAATAGCACGCATGAATACATCTCGAAGCGATGGATTAAACAGCTGAACAAAAGCCGCAGCGTATTGTGATAGCGTCGCCGGCACACACGTACTGATAAATCTTCTGCTGTCATTGTTTTGAGACGTATTAAGAAATGGTTGTGTGTTCTACATCTTTTTTATGCGTACTTTTTATACTAAGGTGACCTTCGCCTGGAAAGATAACATCAAAAAATGTTGTACTGAATATTATAAAGCGGAAAAGTTTACTTGTTTGTTTGAAAGCTTTAAATTTCTAAATTACCGATAGATTGGAAAGATTGTTGTAGATTATGACAGACAAGTTAATGAGGCTAAAAGCTATCATGCTTTACTAAGTATTACTCCTACTAATAAATACGAAACTTTGTGAGATATGCACATAACATATATGTATGTTTGTTACACGCAAAAACTACTGAACCTATTTGGATGAAACTTGGTATACATGTAGGTAAAGATCCAAAATAAGACATAGTCTACTTTTAATCCCAGACTTACTACTAGATCAATTGTTGTGCGGTTAGAACCGCGGGGCGCAGCTAGTCTTATATAATTTTATAATAGTAGTCTCCGCCATCCTGTATATATATATTTTAATTGTAATTTTCTTGTTTCTTTTTGTATAATACGTGTCTCATTTTTTATTTGCATCGCTGAATAAATCTCTTTCTTTCTTTCTTTCTATGGATTGCTCCAGTGCGATTTGGAGTTAATTTTACTGAATGCATGTCTATTTTGAGGCAATTCTGTACAACATTCAGATCAAATATAGGGTGAAAACGTAAGTTCCACGTACATAAACACAATGTCTGTACGTGCCGCAATGCCGATATCGGGAGACCTGCCGCTCGCAGGTGCATTGTCTGATTGTCTGGTGGCCGGGACGTCTTTCGGTACCTTTGGTACAGCGTGGAGTGAAAAGCGTGCAAATTCAATGGATCTCGTATTCCGCGAATAGTGTGCCAGCTTAGGGTTGTCATCGTCGAAACAATAACTTCAATGTTGCATACCTTTGTGTAAAATATAAACGTTTGCAGATATCGCCGATAAATTATGTCTTTTTATAAATATAAATATTTCCTTCACTTAAATACTCATTTATTTAACTTTATTTTTTTAAATAAATATATTTTAATATTTACTGTCCGTGTGGAATTTGCTAAAAAGTTTGTTTATTTTATTCATGCTACAATATATTGTCTCTTCGTGGTTAAAATAAATTAATTTTCCTTAACGTACCCGTTCTAAATGTTTAAAAATCTTTACAGTTCTATATTGTTTACGACATAGCTTTTTGCCTAGAAACCGACTTCTTTACACAACACCCTACGAAATTAAGCGTGTTTAGAAACCTAAATGGATCATCGCACTCAAATATTATATAATTTCAATAATATTATATGTAATATTGTTGAAATTGATTGAAAGTGATAGTATTTGTGTGCGATGATGTCATTCCCGGTGAAACCACGGGGCGCGGCTATAATCGGTTCAGTCATTTTTACGTGTAAAAGTAACAAACATACAAACATACTCGCAAACTTTCGCATTTATATTATTGGACATACATGTCAAACTGATCCTTTTTTTTGAAGTCGATTAAAAAAACTCGTAAGAGACAGCCCTATGTTCGACATCGGTTTTTGTTGACGAACTAAACGTTTATTCCGCAAGCCCATCTAGCCAATGACTTTCAGTTTGCACCCAACAACTTGCTTTTCAGATTTTCGTGGGCAAAAAATATGCAGTAATGTAATTGTTTTACAACTTGGTAGAGTCGTAGGCTAAGGCAATACTTATTTACAATTCTACTTATATATTTTATTCACAATCTACATCTTATTTTATAGTTAGTAAATTTTGATGAAAAATTAACATGTGGTTTAGTCTCAATAAAAGACAATAATTTTGAGCATATTGGAGTTAAGAGATGATATCTATATAATACATGTTTGCTATTATATTTTAATATCATTATTACTCCATAATAAAGTTAGTAGTTAGTATAGTATATAAATAAAAAATAAGTTTATCGACGCACGATAAAACACATTTCTTCAGTAAAATGGTAATTACATGTCCATAGAAAACGACGTAATTTGTCCTTTGGAAACCGCCAGCAGTCTTTTGTTGACAAATTTGTTGAGTTGCAAACGCGATTGAGCTCGAGGCGATATATTAGGAACAGCGGTAGGTCAGTTCCTGGCGTGTCCTGCAAACAGGCTGCCTTGACACGGAGCGGGCAAATAAAGTCCTACATACAGGCTGCTTAGACACGGAGCGGGCAAATAAAGTCCTACAAACAGGCTGCTTAGAGACAGAGGGGGCAAATGATGTCCTAAATAGAAAGAGAAATAGAAATGCTTTATTTACCAGTATATAAAGAATACATATTGTGTACTACTACTACTACTTAATAATATTACAGAAAAAAAAGTTAGGCACAGTGGTGGCAAAAGATGTTCTATAAACAGGGTTCTCTTACACGGAACGGGCTAAAATGTCCTAGATGCAGATACAGGCTGCTTAGACACGGAGCGGGCAAATTCACATCGTATAATGCTTTGTAACTCCACGATTTTCTATAAACATATGGGTGCCCTTACACAGAACAGGCAAATAATCTCTTAGATATAGACACAGGCTGCTTAATGGAGCGGGCAAATGATGTCTTACAAACAGGCTGCCTAGACCGTAGCGGGCAAATTCACATCGTATAATGCTTTGTAACTCCACGATTTTTACAATGATGAAGATTTAACGCTGTTTTCATTGTTACATTATTTTCTTTAAATTTACTGATGACTTAATATAATGTTCGTTTAATAATGAATTAAGTTGAATCCCGTATGTTTTCATGATAAGAGATGATTTATGTTCATAGCAGAATATTATAATACCTTAAGTAAACTAAAGAAGTAAAGATTTAACGTATAAAATTAATGTATACAAATGAAATTACTACTACTCGTATTAAGAAAACACCACGTACTTTATCAGAATCGGTTTGAAACGGATGTAATCCTATCACACGGATGGTAGAACCCTTCAGTCGCTTCAGGGCTTACCATTCAATTCAATTGTCACGACAAATAATTCAGGTATCTCTCTGATAATGGAAATGTATACATTGAAAATATTAATTGAAGTAAGAATAGATTGTACGCACCCATTTAAAGTTAGATCTCTGTTGAATAATAAAAATAAGTTACTCAAATGTTATTAATTTAAAATTAAGTACTTTTAGGCCCTTTCTAAATAGTTAGCTAATTAATATGCATTTATATTTTATTGATAAGAGATGACCTATAAAGCGTAAACAACGTGTATTTGAACTCTATTTATGCAATCATCGATAAACATATATTAGCAAGTAATATTGTCATTAATTTGATTTCCTCTTAATTACAGTCTGGATCTATTCGAGGCGAGAGAATGTGTTTCTTACAGGTAGGTATGATGCCACCTAGACCACAGTACCACTTACCATCAGATGGGCTCGTGGTACCTATACCTACCAGTTACTCATAAAAACAATCGTTTGATTACGTTATATCAAACATATAAACATTTATATCAATTACTTCTTCCCATGTTGTGTTTCCTATTCTTTTTCTGTTTACACTTCTGTCTGTCTCTCTTATGTATTATGTGTTGTGTACTTTTATAAAAAAAAAAATAAATAAAATAAAAAAATTCTATCTATCTGCTTGATATTACTTAGCCATTCACGGTCACACGCTCTTGCACAACCAGCCTAAACCTGATTGATTTAAGTACATCTCAAGAATGTAAGCGCACGGACGGGCGCTTGGCCCGCCGCCAGCTCCGGACGATCGATCCCAGCGGCTTACGAACGGCCGACCGGACTCGTCACTGGATAACGGATATATTGATGCCTATCATACTTACTTTTTTGTTATGTTTACGAAGAATTCATCCAAAACTTAATTCTTCAAAGACTCCTGGCATGTTGTTCTGGTTAAATCACTTAAAAATAAGTACTGTTTCAAAATAAAAATGTGTTTATATTTTGATATACACTCGTGTAAAGGTAAAACCTTTAGTAGGTAGGACTTCTCCCTCCATTTCCACTCCTCTAATTAAATCTTGTGACGTCACATGACGTCACAGTTCCTAACTCGCAATGTTGAAATGTTTTTACCGCTTAGCATATATACCACTCCCAAATATCAATCCTCGGGGCCTAACGGCCCGCTAGTCCTGTGGTTCGGACTGGTCGAGCATTCTCCCTTTTCACTGGACGAATTTCGCTTGCTCTGAGCTAGACCTCGCGTTGTAATGTATAAATACCTCTACCTTATACCTTTCATTTCTCACCACACTCAGCTCATATGGAAATCTCCTACTTCACCACCTTTCTCCTCTTTCCCATATCTTTGTTAACCCCCAGCCCACCATACAAACAAATATACAATCGCCTGGCCATCTCTGAGACCACATTTCGCTCGAACAATTAATAAAAACTAATAGCAAGCCCTTTATATAGATAATTAACTTGCATTTCCAATAAACACGGTGCGTACTTGTGCCGACACCGCTGACAGCGCCGCGGGCCTGGTCGACCCACTCACCGGAACGTCCGTCCGCCCGCGTGTTGGAAACAGACCGATGCACGAAACCGACTCAATTTACGTTTTGAAATTCAGAGAATTCTCATGTATAAGGGTAAATTTGGTTGATTTGCGCTACCACACATTACTTATCGTATAGGTAATGTCATCATTAAGTGTAGCTGCAACGAAAATACTGATAATAAAGAGTTGTTAAGCCTACACGTCAATTGCATATATATCGTTTAAAATAGTTTAGAAACACCTCCATACAAAAAATTGTTGGAAAAATATTTATTTATCAAACCATTAAACGCTAACTTTTATAACGGTTGGCAATTTAATAAATCCAATTTAAAGGTTTATTTTAGAAGCGTCCATTAAAAAATCCATCGTCCATTTGTATACAGTGATTATTCTGGGCAGTAAAGATCGGGCTATAAAAGGTAATAAGGGATTACAAAGTGGTAAAGGGCATAATTTCGCCGGGAAATGGGGCAGAGTCGGCAAATATAAAAATCGTTATTGCGTTAGCCGGGCCGTGCGTCAATTATACGATTATGTTGTTTTGTTCTTTTCAAAGGTAAGTTTTGTATACTGTATTAAGTAGCAATGCTATGTGAAGAAAGACACTTCTCTTCCAAATAACACGTCTTATCTCAAAATAAAATAAGAACTTAAACGCCAAGTTACAAACTGCAACTCAAGTCGATACTTGATTAGCGGTATTTAAGCAACAACAAACAAACAATGTTGTCCTTTTTATAATATTAGTGAAGATAAATAGACAGACAGACTAGACATGTGGCAGTGTGGCTAGCCAAGTTCACAGAAAGTGACTGCCCTGGTAATCGCACCAGTAAATTATGTTTTCAAGACTTTTACATAATATAAAGAATAAGTTTTCCTTACAACGTACTTACGTACAAAATTTTACGCAAATAAATATGTAATAAAATAAAGTTCAGGTAGTAAAGTAGAAAATGTTACGATTGAAAGTATTTCTAGTTGTTACAAAGTAACAGAAGTAATAAATCCGATGTGCTGATCGATTCTTGTGGAGGTGATAAGCTCGCAGTGACTCAGCAGACCGAAAATATTTTATCTTCGCGAAAATAGCAGGACTTTAGAGAACTATTTATTACGTCATGGGAAGTTCATGCTTCTCGACTAGATATATTATAATACTGATAATCTTTTTCAAATTGACAAATTGAGGATGTCTCGAAAACTTTAAATGGAATTGACCTATATGAGGATATTTCGGTTTTTTCTTTTTTACTTGTAAGAGTAACAAACATCGCCTTTATAATATTAGTAGGATGCAAAAATTTCCAATTCCATATTAGATAATGATCTAAATTATCTTGTATGACATTTTTGAACAACTAAATTATTGAAATACTAACATATATTTATTCTTAAAAGTTTTAAATAAAATATTTGAATTTAAAATTTGAAAAAATAAGTCATATTTTAGGCTACTGTAGTTGTGTTTCTCTTTCAAAGTAAACATATTATTTGTATTAAATCGATACTTTGAAATACAAGTTCCTCATTCTAAAATGTCTGTTTTCTGCAATTTTTGGTCTGTTTCACATTTGTCAGCTAAATACGTAGCATGTGTATAATTGAGATCAATTCAGTTACGTCCATGCTGTATACTGTATACCCGCCTGTATACCAGCCAATTAGCCGGCCGTGTATTCATATTTCTGTTTGTTTGTAATTAATTCCCAATTTATCGTGACTGCGGTTACCTGCATCCATTGTTTGTGTTGTCACTACAGATGATCAAATATTCCGATTTTCATTATTTCCCTTTATTTATTTCGTATTTATTTTGGGAGATGGAATTATTATTGGATGGATGTAAATGGTTGGAAATGAGAGATTGGAATTGGTGTGTTATTTATATGGTTTTTAATATTTACAAAATGTACAATTTAACAAATACATATACTATAGTATTTTCTGGTTATTCTAGAAGTAGTTCGTAGTTTAATTCGGGTAGCATAATGCTAGATACCTTATTAATCTGCCTATAATTATCAGAAATGATTTTAGAAAATCTGTCCAGCGGTTTTAAAGATTATCGTGGTTAAAAAACAATCAAAAACCTTTTTCACTTAATAATTATAAATTTACAATAACAATATTTGTTAAATGCATACTAATCTCAGCTATGTTGAATAACGGGGAGACGGTGAAATCTGATCAAATCTCATGTAAAATTGATCTAGTTCAATTTGGAGCTATTTAGGATTCATTTGGCTGTTCAATTATGTAACGACCCGCTTAGAGTCAGATACTGTGTTACATTGTAAGAATGATGGTAGTATGATGTTGATATAAATATAACAATATATTTTACAGGAAATAATTGTATTTTTAATTTATTGTGATTATTTAGATACAGTAGCTGTTGCCACCGACTTCGCTCGCGTGAAATTCGGTGCCTTTTTATCAATAAAAATCCAGCTTATTGCCTACCTGTATACAAAATTTAATCATAATCCGTTCAGTAGTCAAAGCATGATTGATACACAAACATGTTTGACATTCACATTTATAATATTAGTAGAAAGTAGGATAGTATGATATTTGGTCTATTAAATGTGTTAACAATGTATTCAGATAATAATGTTTCCTCATCCAGGGTGTCCCTAAGCCGTTTTCGAGGGTGGTGCGCGCAAACATCGGAGACTGCCACGCGCTTGGACAGAAACCCATCACTTTTATCAGACAGGTGAATGAACTTTATAAAGCTTTCTTTTATTATTTCTATAATTAAAGGGCTTTATTCACGCGGTGAATATGTAATCCTGTAGTGATTCTAGATTTTATGAACAAATCAGCTTCAATACATTCACAAAATATTATTGAGCTCTTTTCTTAATATAAATATTAAAAAGAAAACACAACACTGAGGTTTGTTTGGAATACGGGTCTGATAATAAACTTTTTATGTTAATTTTATTAAATGTTAGAATGATGAAAGAGAGCAAGACATACGTATTAATGTATTTGTATTGAAAAACGACCAATTTATTTTACCGTGACACAAAACTCCTCTAATGGTTGACTTTGAACAACAAAAGTAGCAGCACTTTATCACATAAATGCTCATGCTTTGAGAGATCAATGTCGAACTAGTTGGGAAACATTGCAGTTAGTTCCGAAACTTCGGCGTACGAAGAAAGTCTATGTAGGTTAGATCCCCACGAGCAGAAAATTATGATGTGATGAACGTGTTGTAATTTTCTACTGTCTGGCTGTTAATTTATCTATCGTATGTATGTATTTACAAAGAAAAGTATGTTTAAGTATGTCTATCAGTTATCTAGCTATCCATAGTACAAGCTTTGCTTTGGGACTAGATGGCGTTGTGTTGAATGTCCAGGAATATTTATTTATTTATTTAAAGTAAATGATCATCCAGGTGTTGGCGCTTGCAGCATGTCCCGCGTTGATGAGCTCTCCAGAAATCCCGGACGATGTGAAGGAGAGGGTAAAGGAACTGTTGGGCGATTGCACGTGAGTTAAAATACTTAAATACATATACGTACAATAAATTAAATTTGGAGATTTAAGAGACACTTATTAATAATAAGTAATAAATATTCAGTGACAATTAATACTACACCATCTGGTCCCAAACTAAGCAAAGTTTGTACTATGGAGTCTAGATAACCGATAGACATACTTACACAATTACACATACTTTTTTTTTGTAAATACATACATACTACAGATAAATTAACATCCAGACATGGGTTGGTGGGGATCGAAGCCACACTCTTTGCCACATCTACTGCGCCAATCGGGTCATCAATTAATATAAAGGTTAATCTAAAGACCTTGTCTGGTAGTACGTAGGTAGGTTTAAGAAGCCATTTGCAATATTTTCTATTACTGCATACCGTTCTTGCACACATTTCTTCAAAAACAAACTTAATACAACGTACCACTGCAATTTCAGACGCGAATATTCCAATCTCCACACAATTTTACAACATAAACTCAATATTTTAGAATAAATTGTTTCGCGAAAAACTCCGACGTTTTTCCATCCGCCGTTCCGCGTTTTCAATGAGTTATAAAAGGCAATCTTTTCAAATTTCCCGCGCGTGTTGGTTTACATACACACGAGTACATATCACAAAGCACCATTTGCTGTTTGTGGCCGTCGCATTCAAGATTGTATCTCGCCGCGGATGAAATGAACTGCATGCCGTGTTTTATCTCGTTTTTCTGATCGAATTTCGTTGTAGCTTATTGTTTGGTAGCTCATTTGTTTCTGGATCTTTTTATCAATCTGTAGCTCAGTATTTTGTTATAGGAAAGCAAACGTATTGTGGAATCGATGCATGCTATGAATGCAATGATTGTCTCGTGTCTATCGAGTTGATTAGAATTAGTGTGAGTGAATTATTTCAATTAATATGTGAAACCGAATGTTCCCCAAAACTTTATTACGGCAAACATTGTTTAGTGTTTAAGTTAGAACCGTATAACTTCCAAATAATTTGATAATATACTATCTAAACAATTTAGGCTATCTCTCTCACTTATTGAATAATGACTTTATCTATACGTGCACATTAAGTTCTAAAGGTCGTGCTTAATTTTGAAAACTAACAGTTATACGTAATGCTGGATTGTAAATTAAAATCAAATTTCTTTCGTCTTACTTGCAATTAAAGTGGTATTTTGTGCGCTGGTCGGGTTGCTGTAATTATTATGCCTTCCTAAGATTCACCTGGCGAGTATCACCGATACTAGCCACGGAACATGTTACGTTTCCGAGGTTCTTATTTAGTTTAAAGGTATGACAAAAAATATATACGTTTAATAAATATGAAAGGAATGAAAATTAAATAAAACCAATATTTCTAACATAAATGGTAGAAGTGACGTGGTAAGGTTAAGTTTTTGGTTTAATAATTTGGGTAAAAGAATTTCGAGCAAGAAAAAATTCCCAGAAAATATAAAACTGAAAGTACTTTTCTTTCAGACTTCTCGGAATAACCAATACGGTCTGCTAATAAAGATTTACTGCTTGATAGGGTTTCCTGAATAAGATGCTTGCCTAACCTCGCCGTAATGGAATAAATAACCATCAACCTGAATTCGAAGAATATTTAAGTTGACAATTTTTGTTTTTATAAATAATATATTTTATAAATACCGCTCACCCTATTTATGCAATAATTACCTCGCCACGTAAGGAAATATAGATCACTGGATGGATGAGTTTCATATAAGGGGAATCAAGGTTTAAACTTGTTAACTCTCTGGCTCTTTGCTTACTTTTTCAAGTCTTCAAGTCTTCGCTCTGGGTAAAGGTACGCTACCTTTGATTTGATCCAGAGCGGATCACATACACAATGGGATGGTCAATTGTAAGTATTGAATACACTTACGGCCATTTTCAATAATATCAATGATTATCGATAGATTGTTATGTCAAATTATATGACAATAGATAGACAAAAGTATCCGAAATAAAGCAAATGTATCCGTCGTTAGGATATTGAAATCAAAGTGCAAATAGATAGATTTCTCTGACTTTAGTAAGCAAAACAAGGGATAGATAGAATATTGAAAACGGCCGTAATTCTGGTATCGTTTTTATCAATCCAGAATGATTTTTAAACGAAATTTATTTGACCAACGTTCGAAATATTTAAAATATGATGAGGGTATGTGCTCACCGATTTAAATCCAATCTCAATGAGAGGACGTTTGTTCGCAAATCGCATTGTTTAGAGCCAAGCCAAATAATTTATGCCGGCAATTAATAAATTGATTAATATATTGCGTGTGAGTGACACGCTGTCGGCTGTCGGCTGTCGGCTGTCATGCAAATTCGCCAAATCCCTCATATTCATATGCTAAAACGTTATTAGCATAAGTTTTTAATGGAATTCAGTTAATTGAATTAATTTGATTATTGTGTTGTGTGTTTACGTTATTTGGACCTATATTATGATGGTCGCGTTGGTCGTGTGGTTAGCATGTTTTAATGTAATTAGAAATATTTGATGTTGGAAATAAATAGTGCTTTTTATTGACAGTGGTCAAAGTTTATACAGAATTACTTTTAATAGAGAACAATTAGTCAATCAAAGTGATGAATAAGCTCATTTAGAAAATAAAAATTGTCTTTTGTCTATCCTAAATGAATATTAAGAATAATGTTAAATATGAGTTGTTATTTAGATTTAGAGTCCAAGAAAGCCCCTCCAACGTAACAAACAGTAATTTATCATCGTTAAAAAGCCTTGTTTTTGCATTATCCTCTACATTTAACGATCTGTTAACCTGATTTTCGTAAAACCCCCCCGAGGGTGTTTATGTAGATACAGTAAACATGCTTTGTGTTATGACATTCTTCAAAGAGTCTCCGGGAAACATGCTATTTTGTTGTCGTAGGCCTTTTCAATGTTTGGAAATAATATCACATTTGGTTACATACATTGACGTCGAACTTGGTCAATTATCTACGAGTAAGAGTAGCCATGGTCGTAGCAATAACTTTTTGTCATTTTATTATCGATGATGTAGCGTTATAAGTTCTTATTCCTTACTATAATTATGTAGGTTCAGCTTAACCTCTATAAAATATTCTGAAAAAAATACACTGGACCCCCCTGTGATATTTCGGGATTTTTTATAGCTCCCTGACCCTTTGAAACTTGGCGTGATTAATAGACGGTCTCGTACGAAAAATAAATGAAAATCTTTGTAAGCTCACACGAGTCAAGACTAGTTTGTATGAGTACGTTATACAGGCTGTACTTAGCGTGAATAAGTAACGAGGTGTATCAGAGATTGCGAGCTCAATGGCTGGCGAATTATTCACGAGGCGACTAATCGACCCGCTTAGCTGATGGGTTTAGGTTCGATTAGGAAGGATTGCCGAAATAAAGACTGATTAACACGAAAATTCCTGAACAAAGTCTCGTATGGAGGTTCGGTACTATAGTAACTACGGTAATGTGCGATTATAGAATGAATTATAATGTTATTTTCTGTTGAAAAAAATACATGGATATTGTGGCACATATAATAGCTTCCCTGACCGATTTCGGCCAGCCAATCTCAACAGAGACTAGCCAGCTGCGCAGGAGATATTATAGTGCACAAGTGTACACGCGAACACAGGTGCACTCTCTATTCCTTTTACTCCCATACCCCGATGGGACGGCAGACCGACACGACCGGAGAGAGATCAGGCGCAGCAACGACGGCTTTAAGTGCTCTCTGTTACTAAGATTTCTTTGCAGAACAATCCCAATAATATTTTTTTTTTGTCCCCACCAACCAATAGACCAACGACTGTCTTGTTCTCAAAAAGAAAAGTGGCACATATAATACCACACTAATAACATATTGTCATTAAAGACGACGAAGATCACTGATCCGCCCTTGTTTAACTGTCTCTCCCTAATCCCTTTAGTTATTCTCACGTTTCTTCCAGTGAAGGTTCAGTAGGAGCCTATTCGCCGTCCAACGGGCTGAAGCTGGTGCGGTCCCACGTGGTTGCCTACCTCCAGGAGAGGGATGGAGTACCAGCGTCTGTGGAAGATATCTACTTGGGGGCGGGCGCCTCTGACCTGATCAAATCCGTGCTGACTATGTTTGTGGGCGACGTGGATGGAAAACCACCAGGTATGGTCTTACTCAAAACATATTGTAGAAAGAAAGTTTATTCCATACTCATAAAACACACACAATTGTAGGGGTTGCAATTTTATTTTAAGATCTTATGGTATTTTTATTATACTAATCTGTTTTGTGAAGATGACGATTGATTCCATGTGTCTTGAATAGGAATTAATTAAGAAGATTGAATTTCCTTCCTTTCTTTGAACAATAAACACACACCCTCCGGCGCAATAGACCATTGCGACATCTACTGCGCCAGTCAGTTCAAATATATGAAATGCATGATTATTGATTAATATTTATTATTCATGTAAAATTTAGAAAACATTTTTAAGTTTTTAATTACATTTTTACTTGTAGCTGTGATGATCCCTATCCCCCAATACCCATTATTCTCTGGAACCCTCTCCGAGCTGGGTATCGTTCAAGCGCCGTACTACCTGGACGAGGGGGCCGGGTGGGCGCTGCAGGTGGAGGAGCTGGAGAGGAGCTGGAGGGAAGCGAGTGAGCGCAGCTGCGTCAGGGCGCTGGTCGTGATCAACCCTGGGAACCCCACGGGGCAGGTCAGTTCTGTTTAACTATTATGTTTGTGTAGAAACAAATACACTATTAGCATTTGTGTTTGAATTAACGTAAGTTTAAAACCCTTTAGAGAGTATTTGATTTTATTAAAAACACAGTTTTTTATTAGCATCACAAAATATATGTACATAATATATACAATATACATGTATTGAACATTTTTATATCGGTCATTATAACTACCTCAACATATCTCCTGTCACTTAGCTCGTCCCATTTTTTGCATATAACGTTCAACTCATTGGTGCAGGTTATGTCTTGTAGAAAAATTGCTTGTGAAAAGGTATATTACAAACAGGAAAAATTATTTTTCGAAGTCTTTTGTGCTTTAGGTACAAGTTTAGAAGTGTCCAAGTTTAGAATAAAGAAATCCTATAAAAAATACATTTTTTCATACATAAAATATTTCTCCGATAAATCATCGTATATCTCACTAGCATGACTGTAAGAATCGCGGATGTCCCGCAAACTTGCCCCGTCATCACGCCGCCCCTAATCTCTCCGTGATGAATCTGTATCGTGAGACTTGCGCCGGGATATCATATCATACATGTTATTTCTAATACAGGAGATAAATAATAAAATAAAATGTTATTTTTCCACCAAACAAAAAAAAGCAATTATACATTTTAAATAAAATACTTTTTAAAGGATTTTAAACGCGATTTATTCTACATTATGTTTCATCATTATTTATTCCGAGGTTTCGAGCACTTTACAGCGTAATAAACCGCGTTTAAAATCCTTTAAAAAGTATGTTATTTAAAATGGAAAGTACTCGCGTTAGAACAAACACAAGATTATACTAACAATTATACATAATTATTAAGTAACTTAACCATTATTAGTGGAGACAAAAAGAGATGTCTCAGCTATGCTATTGAAGATCCAACATTTCGAATAGCGCTGGTTTTCTGCCCCTTGCTCCTTAGGATTGTATGCGGGAGCAATGAAGATATTGCATTTGCTTCATACTTCAATATTCCTCCAATAAATCAGCATAATGACTCTGAGAATCGCATACATTTGACAAAGTTGCCCCGTCATCACGCCTAATCGCTTCATGATGAATCTATGACAGGTATCGTGCGCCCGGGATCTCGCGTCATATATGTTTCAACGATGATGTCTACACTAATATTATAAAGAGGAAAACTTTATTTGTTTGGTTGTAATGAATAAGCTCAAAAACTCCTGGACTGATTTTAGAAATTCTTTCAACATGCAAAAGCTACATTATCTATGAGTAACATAGGCTATATTTTAGAGTAAATTTGGCTATTTTTTAAAGTAGAGTAGAACTTCAAACGTAGTTAAATAGAGGTTTTCTGTGTCGTGACCGAAATTTTTAAACTAACTCGTTATTGTGGTTATTCTTGACTTATGTCTCTTTCAACAATTTGTTCATTTAAATCATAACACTATGTTGTCTACGCCCTAAATCACAGTAAATGCAATTTCCTTCAATATTAAAGAAGAGTGCTGAAACCTTTTTGCTGTGAATATTTTCCATAATTCCATATAAATATTAATCACGATTTTCATTTCACTAAATTCGCATAAATAAAACGAAAATTAATTAAGCCGAGTACAATAGATAATATATTTTAAACAAGGATTCCGCCGGGTGCAATTAAACAAGATCCAATTGTCATTTCTCATTCTGATTCCAACAACAACAGATCTATTGCAACTTGAGCGAACAAAACATGAAAAGTAGGTTTAAATTAGACGAAAGTTCGAGATAAGATAAAACACGACGCTGAGATTACGTTACAGCTCCTTTCAGATGCTATCTGAATAAGATATAAGTCTTTAATAAAACAGTTTGTTCCTACAGTCCGGCCAAGTTAATGCGAGCTTTTCGATCCTGTACCTACATTTAAGAGTAATGCCTTCCTGACCGGCTTTTGAGCGCGGTGATTTATCTCTGCAGAGACTAGCCCAGCGGGGATATGTATCACACATGTGTTTGCAAATATAGGTACCATTATCCATTGATACTGCAATTGGGTCCAACTAGCATCGGAAAAAGTTGAGACACCCACACAAAAAGTTAGCCCTGAATACTAAATTGAGAGCGTTGCATTTGTTACCTAACTTCTTATAAAACGATTCCAACTGACGCGTCTAGTCATTCACCGGTTGGAACATAAAAATACATGACTGTATATGAAAAGACACTATCATTTCCTTTGTACTTTTCTCAGCAGAAATTCTTAGGAAAAATATGGCTCAATTTATATCTGATAGCCTTTAAACGACTGTGGACTAGACGTTCTTACGTCCTTTCCGGGCAAAGATTCCACATAATTCGATCTGAATTATTTATACTTCAAGGAAAGTGGTCGTAAAATTAAAGAGCTGTCTTTCAGATAGTGAGAGGAAATTAAGGGGCGGGCAAGCGATAACGGGTCTTGATGGTAGGCGATAAGAGCGGGAATCGCGTGTGGAGAATAATGAGTTTATGAGGTTTACGTTCAGCCATGTCACATCCTGTTTATTCACCAGATGCATATTAACTTACGTAAAGTAAGCGATGCTAGAAGCGGCTGAGAGCACATGTGGTTTGATATAAAGCAAATGTGCTTATATCTTTTCATTAAAGTGAAGTATTTGAGCTTTGTACGCACCGGCTTTGAATTATGAGGCTGATGAAATTATGTGACGTTGTAAAGAGTCGCGAAAAATCTTTTGTTGTCGTAACTTTTGGGTAGTTACGAGTAATTACATTTCTAATTTCTGTGTCAACAAACTCTACGTTATGACTGATGTATTAATTTTAATGTATTGTTATTGTTCTATAAACAATAATAAATAAATATACTTTAAGTGATATGAATAAAATTAATAAGTTGCCTATTATAAATATTTACGCGAAATATCGAATTATTAAAGCTAGAAGAAAGAAGAAATGAAAAAGTTATTGAGAATCTTTGAACCAAACAAAGTCTCACTAGAAAACTTAAAAGTTGCGAAGAAGCATTAATTGTTAAAACATCTTAATGCGAACGGAGTTGCAAGTAAAACTAGTTAATAAGGTAGTATAATGAAAAGCTTAACAGATGAATAATTTACAGGTCCTATCCCGAGGGAACATAGAGGAGATTATAAAGTTCGCGCGCCGGCACGCCCTGTTCCTGCTGGCGGACGAAGTTTACCAGGAGAACATCATCAGTAAACCCTTCCACTCCTTTAAGAAGGTAAACATTTTATTACGTCGTAATACTTTCGGCAAACTTTATGAATTCCGGAAATTTCATACGGAGTTTGTTATGTTTGTTAATTTCTGTTGCGCTCGCTAACGTACAAGTTTTGCATTGTTTACTGTGATACTTTTTCCTTAGATAGTCTTCACGTACGAGATTTAAGCTAAATGTAAGCGATTAACACGATAGACGGGTTTCATTAGCATGTTGAATAATTTCTGTTGTGTTAGTCTATATTTTTTTACTTGATACTGTTTGTTAAAGTTCCGTTGTTGAAATAAAGTGTAAAAACTTGTTTATTTTTAAGCTACTCAGAGATCTGATCCCTGTCACAAAATATATTGTAGTTAAGTATGTGCTATATTTTCAGTTGCTCAGTTTGGGACTAGGTAGCGTTGTGTTAAATATCGGTGAATATTTATATCTTGGTTGCAGGTAATGCACGAGATGGGCGCCCCGTACAGCAGCATGGAGCTGGCCAGCTTCGTCACGTGCTCGAAGGGCTGGGCGGCGGAGTGCGGGCTGCGCGCCGGCTTCACTGAGCTGCTGCGAGTCAGCCCCGTGGTGGAGGCGGCCTTCCGCGCGGCCCGGGGCGTCATGCAGTGCCCCAGCGTGTTGGGGCAGTGCGCTTTGGACTGCGTGGTATGTGACTATATTATTTACATATTGATTTAACAATAAGTGAGCCATCGTACAATTAGTTGCATTAAGACGGTTTATAGGTCACTGTTAACTCGGTGTAGACCTAAAAAAAAGGGATAAAAAAGAGACAGTCACTTCTATTTTGTGATAAAAATTCTTCGTCGGCCCCCTGTTTTAAATAGTGATTCTAGTTGAACTTAAACTTTGTACTTGTAATTGGAACTATAACTTTGTATTGAAAACTGTAATGTAATCTTTACAATGCATTCACAGATGCGTCCTCCCCGGCCCGGCGACACGTCCTACGCGCGCTGGTCGGCGGAGCGCGCGCGGATCGGCCGCGTGCTGCGCGAGCGAGCCGCCACCGCCTGCATCACCTTCAACGACATACCCGGCTACAGCTGCAATGTCATCGATGTGAGTATCCAGACTTTGCAGCTGAGTTCTAGGAGAAGGCTACCTTAGATGCCTTCATAGCTCCTAAACTATTAAATATAAATACATATGGCATGAAATTTGGTAGATCTAGAATTTCAAGTTTCATTAATTTAACTCAAACGGTTATTAATTGACTCAATTATAGCTTAAAAACGTAATCCACTAACTTCTAGGTGATAGAAACTTAATATTTGGTACAAAGACTATTACGCATAGGTTTACAAAGGAGAAATTTTTAAAACTGAAAATTATGGATAACATCAAGAAAAATAAAATGATGTAACAATAGAAAGCCATTAGCATGAAGTAAACGATCATTCTCAGATATATTCCAAAATAAACAAGTACTTAATTCGTTAAACAGGGTTCCATGTTTGCATTCCCCCGCGTGGAGATACCTGCGCGAGCGCAGAGCGAAGCGGCCAAACTGAACCTTCTGCCGGATGAGTTGTACTGTTTACGGCTATTGGAGGAAACAGGTAATGTTTGCAAGATAATTGTTTACAAGCTTACCTACAGAGGCATATATTTTATACTTGATGGAAATGCATTGTGTATATTGAATGAGTATTGCATTGAATTGAATATATTTTTTTAAATTATTTCCACTATTTATTAAATTAGAATTGTTAACTTTATTTAATTACAAATTCAAACGGGTAATTAAAAAAGTTTACTAATAAATAGTGGAAATAATGTAAAAAAGTCTTAAATTCACTAAATACATAATCTACATTTTTCTCTATCTAATATTAGCGCTAAAAACCTTTCTATAGACTCTATTCTGAATCTGGAACTCTTTAAACCTCTCGTTACCAAATATTGAACGTCGTTTATTTCCCAGGTATATGTGTAGTCCCCGGCAGCGGCTTTGGTCAGAAGCCAGGCTCGTTCCACTTCCGCACCACCATCCTGCACCCCGCAGAAGAGTTCCAGCACATGATGGACAGCATCACGCGGTTTCACATCACTTTCCTGCAGAAGTGTTCCTAGACAAGAACTGTGAATTTTAATTTTACTATTATGGATCGTATATTCAAATAATGTTGGTGAAATTCTTACTTTGACAAAAAATAATCTTACACCCGTATTCTAAGAAGTAACCTTCATTTTACTTCCACTCAGGTTCGTCGAATATGACATATGACAAATTTCAATCGAAAATTCATGATTGCAGTAACATAAAAATATAATATAATAAATAGATCGAGGTAACCTCCGAAATGTTCTTAACGTGGGTGGACGTGAGTTAATAAAGTTTTTTCCCGACTCAAAATGCAAATTTTCATTGACAGAGGTTGAATGAAGTCGAGGAATGCTCGAGATACGTATTAGAATACAGGTGTTAATTGTACGCTATTGTATATCTCGACCGCGGCAGGATAAACTAAGATATAACCAGACTTGCACGCGAGAAACTGTATCATATAAATTAGCTCTACAGTCTACATGTTGTATTTTTTTGTGTTTGTTTAGACGCGAGTACTTTACGTATTAAATAAAATACTTTGGGTTAATAATAATGTGAGTTATTGTATAATAGACCGCGTTTAATGTAAAGCATTTTATTTAAGTCTACATGTTGTAATGAATTGAGTGAGAACTGAGGTGCAGAATAAAATAGCACCTGTAGTTAAATTAAATATAATTTCGTTCTCTTTATTAAACATCCAGAAGCCTTCGATGTTTTCATTAAATCAAAATTTGACCCTGTTTATTTGTTAGTGAAAACTTTGTAAAACGAGGAATGTTCGGTAGGGTTTTATATCAGAACTTGTGATAGATTGTCTTTAAGGACCTAGAAACTTCTAATGCTTTTGTAGAATTATGTACCTAAATCGTAAAATATTTGCGTTATACCTACTTAGCAATAATTTATGAAAATTAAACCTGTACTTATATTTCTTTTTTATAACGCCGTAAAGTTTACAAGCGCCCAGAGACTAATAAAGCGAATAAAATAATTAAAATAAACTTTATTCTGCGTTTTAATTTCCATCAGCCCCTCCAAACCTATTTTATAATCTCGAGATATAATTTAACAATGGAAAAAGAAGATCCTAGAGTTCTTATAATATTAATTGTATAGATGTCATGAAATATTTTAAATATGAAAGTACATCTTCAATGTTCTTAATTATAACTCGCTAGGATAGCTAACTCGCTAGCTAGCTAGGATCCTACAATTCAAATTAAAATTGATTACTAGTTTTTTCTATATAATAACAAATGAATCGCATACATTTATTTTCTTCATTTAGTTTAATGTTATATTAAGTAAAGTAAAATGTAAGCTTGTAATAAAGCTTCAGAGATGCAGATTTGCGCTTCAAAGAATGTGTTGTTTTCAAATATTACGTTGTTCTGCCCGCTTGTGTATTCAGTGGCTTTATGCTTAAATGTTCAAATGTTATTAAATCTTGTCTCGGTGTCGTCACTGGAGCCTGTGACTCGTACCAACCAACAGACACGCTTTTGTAGAACTAAATATTTACAATGAAACTTGTGTGAAATTTATTTTTTGAAAGAAGATTTTAGCTATGTTGCAAAATTATCGCGAAGTCCTTATAACAAAAGATGTGTAGATAGTGCCATTCACGATGGTGCGCCCCACCAATTTTTGAATTTGGAAATATTTTACTATGATCGCAATACTTTGTCCTGATTAGTCTATTTATTTTAGTGTGCGTGTGCACACATGTGTTATGAGTGTATACCTATAAAACTTCACACAAGCGGAAGCTTACATACATATACCGTCAATGATTTTGAAAAATAATGGAACGCGTCTTCGTGGATGAATTTATCTATATCTCCTTGGTTGCGGTTATTTTTAATCGATGGATCATTTTTTAAAATTACACAATATGGTTACTGTCCATCTTATTGAAAAGAAATAATATTAAAACAACACAGAATCTATTGAAAAACACACAACACATGTCAGATAATATACAACCGCGTTGAAACAAGAGAAAATATAAAAGACAATACCTTTACAAGAATTTAATACACACAATATTAGAAAAGAAATAAACGTCTGCGCGCGTTGTGCTCAGCGGAAAATATGTTCACTTTGTATTCTTTAACCAACTTCAAAAATTGTAAAAGAAAAACCAATTAATTCCAGTTGATTAATTGTATTTTCTGTACAAAGGAACTATATTTTAATTGTGAAAAGAATAAGAACTATTTAGACCTCAAGTATTTTTGTAATTGTTCTTATTTGGCGTTAAATAAAGTATTGGATTGTATTGAATAAGATGATTACAAGTATTTGAATATTTTGTATTAATTATTTTTATTAAGACTCAGTTAAGTTTAAAAATACATATATTTTTAAGTCATTTTTATAAGAGTGACACTAAATGAAAATTGCAAGTTTGTTATAAGGAAATATTGTACTTGATGAAAAACCGCTGACTAATTCAATTTGTATAGTGACTTAAATGAAACAACAGTACTATAACAGTTCATTATAACACATTTGAAAATCATCACACAGTTTGGCCAACAAATTGGATCGAATCTTGGCGAGTTCCCGTTTCGTCAACTTCTCGAGCTTCAGTCTGGCATGGGAGTCGTCAGCCCTGCTCCTGGTGCGGAGGAACTCCTCGACGCAGAGCAGACCAGCGCGCTCCAGGCTCCTCTGCGAGTGCTCCAGGAGTTTCTGCCACACGCTTTTTATCTGTTCCTGGTTTTCGCAAGGGTCCTCAGCGCGGTTGAACGTGGGTACTGATGTGTTGTAGAATTGTCTGTGGAAGATTTTGGACTGAAAAGCCCGCAGCGCACCCACGAGTTTTCCTAACTTGTGGGCGTTTATGGGTGGCGTTAATCACTTTACACTTTACTCGTCTGCTCGTGTGCCCCCCTTATACCATAAAAAATTGACTTTTCGGACTTTGAATTAGAGAATTAAAATAATTGAAATTGTATACGCGATAATAATTTATCATTTTTTGATAGAATTTACACTTTCACTTAAACCTCTTGAATTTAATTTAATATTTAATTATTGTATGAAAATTCAAATTTTATAATCATGTAATATTTTAATTTTTCATAAAATATCCAATTTAGAAGTTGACACCTTCAAATTGCATTAAAAAGTTTATGAAATTTTCCAGAAAAATTAATAATTTAACCTGAATTCATCGGACATCTGCGTGAAAGCCTTTTCAAAGAAGCTGGAATCGAGTTTGTCGACGACGCGGAACCTGGTGGGACCACGACGAGACCCTTCTTGGATCACATCTTGCGCTCGAACGAATATCTACAAAACATTCAAGATAAGATTGAAGCTTCTTCTACATGAGTGTTTATAGTTCTTTCAGGGTTACCTTAGTCAATTGGTTCATCATATCACTCAATACAGCGTCGTACTGTTCTTTCTCCGGATACTGATAAACGCACTCCACCATTGCCGCAGCAGTTACCCTCAATTCATTCGCCCTTGCCACACCTACTTTATTTTCTTCATCCATTTCTTCGTCTGTTTTTTCAACATCTGTGTTATTTTTATCACCAATTTTGAGTACCGTATTAAACGTATCCTTAACTTTATTCACATTCAATATTCGTATATCGAAAGACAATTCGCCGGTAACTTCGACATCTGCGATCACCTCGCAAATAAAAAATACCGTTGAAATGTATTTGTAAATATTCATTGCTCCATCATATCGACACGTTTTCATTTCCTTGTGTCGAATAAAATAGAAATAAGCGATAAAAATTGGGTATTAAAGAGCGAGCGATAACGGGTTTAGTAAGGAATAAATTTTTATTAGAGTCGTATAGAACGAGGAGAGGTGCTCCCAGGGGCTTGAATGTTTTAGATCGCGAGTCGTCGGGGCAGACATATTGAGCGTTCGTTCTGAATTAGCTATAAGAACAATTGTTCCCTGAATCACCTTTCTTTTTTTACTGTATAACATATTCTTAGATTCTGTAGTATATAGTTTTTATTCTCTTGAGATTAAATGGTCACATATATTGGCCTTCAATTCAAAGAATATCAAGAATCATGACAAATTTTGAAGGCGGATGAGAGAAAAAGAGAAAGGAGTTTATTTTAGAAGCATTACCGATAATCGGCATGAGGCAATATTGTACTGTATTTCGTACGGTGAGTGGGGGCACTGGGATCTGCATTCCTATCATATTCTTTTCCTCCATACATATATCTCCCTTTCCTTCCTTTCTCCAATCCTTTCCCTCCTTTCCTCTTTTTTAAGCCTGTAAAGCACCTGCAACACCAATTGTTCATGCCCTGTAGTAAATGCTTAACATCAGGTGAACCACGTGCTCCCTTGTCAGCTGTGACATAAAAAAGGAATATTCGCTTATTGGGTGGGAACAATAACAAGGAACATATTAAACATCACAAATCCTCACGACGTTATGTAGGCTTCAATAAATAGTAAGTAAGTTACGCGGAGTCCTACGTCTAAGCATAATATTTTTGTGTTCATAAATTCTTGTTATGTAACGCCTTTATTACACGAAATATTGCGTGAGTTCGTGTTATCTTTATATATTTTGATATTTTCTATAAATATATTTCCTTTATAAGTTTTTCCATTATTTCAAGAGTAGTAACAATTCTTATCACTACACTTTTAGAGACACAACAAAAGAGTCGACATTTTTTCTATTTTTGATCTATGTATATTTGTTTGAATGCTAATGAAGTGTTTCATAAAAAAAGTATTTTCAGAAGACATAAGGAAAGTCGTATTAAATAATTCGAGGATAGAATTTTTTGGAGAAACGAGGATTACTTAAAATAAACGAGTTTTTTATAGTCCAATAAGTCTGAAGAGCTGCGGGAACATATTTACACGAAACTTGGTAAAGGTGATGTAATTTAAAGAGACCTCTAGGGTCCGGGTGATGTAATTTATTCCCCGTCTGCAAGCGACTTGGAGCCCATTTGTGGTCTGTCACGGTTCCAAAGTTTAGGAAGAGATAAGAGACGGCAAGTAAACCAAATTATATAACGTTACTTGCGAAGGATTTAGGTGCATCTGATGGTGGAACTTAAGCTTTCCTGCGTTAGGTTAGTACTTACGAAGTACGTTGATTAGTAATAATTACTGAGTATGATTATTTTATGCTAGTCAATATGTTGTCGGTCGTTACATAGGATTAAAAAAAATTGTTTAACTATGAAACCAACATTGTTGAGGAATACGGACCTCCAAGGTATTTAATAATAGAAAAAAAAACACTGTCTTATTTTTTTATATTATGTATACCATTTCTTAGATATTGGGAGGGGGTAAAAAACAATACGAGGGTAGTATTATTATTTACTAGTTGTGCCCCGCGTATATCTCCCGTTCTCGTACGATATCCGGGACAAACACTATTCTATGTTTTTTCCTCGGGTCTTAAACAATATCTGTATATTTTTTTTATGGCATAAGGGGGGCACACGAGCTGGCAAGTCACCTGGTGTTAAGTAATTAGTTTTATCCAAATTAGTCCAATGGTTTAAACTTTTAAAGAGATAGACGGAGACAGTAACTTTCGCATTTATAATATTTGTAAGTAATTTTGAAATATAATTGAGATGGAAATGAATTTTCAATAATATCGAGTATAAAAATCATAAAAGCAGTGTTGTCGCAAGTCCGTTGTGTCGTTCAATTTGCCAATCTCGTTATCAGGCGGCTGCAAGGTGTTTCTTTGCTCTTCCTTGCGACAACACGTGGCCGATAAGAGAATCTTGTACAAAATGACAATGGTAAAAAGTTTCTTATTTTTAAATTTATTTTTATTTATTTATTTGACACAAACAGTCAACTAGTTAATAATTATTAGTGCTGAGGATAAAATGTAAATAGTTATAAAACCAGTATATTTAGGTAAAGTATTTATTTTTGACTTCAGTTAATGGAAAGAAATAATTTTAATTTTTAAGACACAATCTATACATCAAATCTTATACAATTTATTTCAATTATCTAAAATCACCTATTAAATAAATGTTAAAGTTTTTAACTTCAACTTTAATATATTCAGAGATCTTTCAAGACTGAGGAAAACATTTAGATTGAGGTCTCCGCTGTAACTTAAAATAAAAATAATAAAATTGCTTTGTTTGAAATAAACTCCTCAGATTCTAGTACCTACTGCGAGCAAAATATAAATTTTCAAGGCATTAAAAATCTTTTCAAAATTGTATGAAAGATTACCGAAATTCGCCTCGGTTAAAATTTTTACGTAAGCCGTATTTTTGTTGGAACTCAAAGTTTTTTAAATAGCTGAAACGATCCTCGCTATAAATTGTTCAAGGTCGCGGATTATTTTCACTTCGAAGCTCACTCGAGAGGCTTTCAGACCCTCCTACTACGTTATCCTACACAAATGACCGCAATATTTTTTTTAGAAATTCGATCTACATTGCTGCGTGTTGTTTATTATATTTTAAGACAACGTTTTGTCGCTGCGCAATGTATTGTATAACGTTTAATATCTAGTGTTTGGAATTCTGTGAAAAATATAAGTACTTAGGTTTCGTTTGCTCCGGAATTGAAGTATATTTAACTGTATTGATTCTAGTACGGAATAAAATCTGTAGTATTACAAAAAATGTAAGAGAACCTTAAATAAGGCTTTGGTGTACAATTTTATCGATATCGGTCGAGAATGTAAAGCAAGAAGCATTAGAGAATTTCTCAAGTAGTCTTTGTTCTTCCAATCGCAAGCTAAACAAAATATTACAGAAACTTGACCCAATTGTTATTAGTTTGAGTACTATATTAGAAATTATATACTGTCTTAGAAATTCTTCAATTTAATTCGATGCTTGTGACGGTACCCTTATCTAAAAGTTTGGTCTTTGAATTTCTATTGTATATATAATTTTATTGGATGCTTTTTTATTACTTTTATTTATCAGGGTAATTGCTAAAATGAGTGTGCATTCTTTTAATATATTACAAATAAAGCAAAGATGGGATTGGCTGTATAGTCTTACCACGATATATTTTAACGTGCGTAACCTAAACTATGACCAATACTAAATTAGCGGTCTGCAGGGATTCTTTCCCTAGTGACTACCGAACCCCATGCACAAAGAAACCCGCAAGTTCTCCTAATCAGTTGTGAAGCGATATCATTTATCAGCGCCTCTCGACAGGTATCTAGCGCAGGTTTGCGAGGCAAGGTGTTGGTATGCTGAGAATATTATGTTTGTCTGCTGTTTTTCTTTTTCTGCTAGTATTCAATTGTAATAGTGGGATTATAAACTTTAAAATGTTACTTGCGGAGTAGTTCTTAAAATTAACAATGGTATATTATAGTATTTTCTCTTGTTTGTTTTAACGCGAGTTATTTTCATATTAAATAAAATACTTTTTAATATGGCATATTATTATATGTTCAAGAACGTATTCCTATTTTATTTCTATTCGTTTCTTTTAAAACTAGCAAAGTACGTGGAGCAAAAAAAAATTTTTTTAAAGGCAGGCAAAAAAATAGGTTTTTATCGGCAGTGGTTACCATTGTTTATCGTCCCGCAGCCAAAAGGTAAAAACGGGACTATTGCTAAACCATCTACTGTCTGTCTGTCTTTCACCAGGTTGTATCTCATAAACTGAGATAACTAGAAAGCTGAAACTTTCACAAATTATGTATTTCCGTTGTTGTTATAACAACAAATACAAAAAATAAAAAAAATACATTAAGTCCGTTATAATAAATTCAATAAATAATGTTTTTTTTTGTTTGTTTTTGCTAAATATTAATAAAGATAACAGATACGCTTAAAATTTTCACCGATTATTTAGTTCTATATTAAATTTAAATAAAGTACATTGTAAAAGGGGGCTACCATACAACAAACGGGATTGCATTATAAACGAGATGGAACAGAACCGTGCACTTTTCCGACTCGCAGTTGTTTTTTAATTTTTCCTCAACCACACATAGGTACATAATATTATGAATTGTAATCATCGTTACATGCTCCATAAGTTACAAGTACTACCCGTTATTATGAGATATTACTCAATTATGCGATCCTCGCGTTTTGCACCGATGTAGTCTAAAATTGCTGCATCGCGATTCGGGGCTAAATCAAATTAACATAACACAACGCAGATGTCGTCAACCTATGGTTATTTTGTGTAAAATAAAACTTTATGTTTATTGATCTAAAAGTTCCTTAGCGTTTTTATGGAATATCTTCTGAATGACAGTTTAAAATTAATTTTTCTACATCGTCGCAAAAAGTATACAAATTTAGATTATATAACTTTAATTAAGAATAAGTTATTCATACTACTAATTTAATTTATATAACTAAATTTAATCTAGACTTTTGTATATAAAATTGAATAAAATTTAGTTACCAAAGGTTGCGGGCCTCTGGCGCGTAGAATGTACTCGCTGTAACGTGTGCCGGCAATGAGCCACGACACGCCGCTAATTACTCAATAATTAGCGAACACGACCTCTGCTCGTTTGGCGCTTGTTTACTAACTACTATACAAGTTAAACTTCGTTTTGACTTTCAAATATATGAAAAACATTGTTAAAATCGATTATTTAGGGTCCTTTTTACTATTATAAATGCGAAAGTAACTCTGCCTATCTGTCCAGCTATCTATCTCTTGACACCTAAACCACTAAATCGATTTGGATGAAATTTTGTAGAAATATAGTTTGAAACGTGAGAAAGGACAAATAATGCTTTTATCCCGGAAATTTAACGAAAACGGGAACTATACGCGGGTAAAACTGTAGGTCACACCCAGCTTGTTAATTATGTGTTACTCGTATATTACTGTATAATTCAAACAATTAAACGATCTCTTTTTCAATTCGACTTACGATTTCCTAATCTCGTTTCTGTACTACGCCTTTTTAAGGTAGATACGGATCTACGAAAATAAAGCAACGCTTTGGATGGTTATAAATCTGAACCAAATGTTGGTACTTCTGACATTTTGTACATTCCCAAACTCGCGTCAAAGATTGTTAGAGAGCGGGTAACGAGCCCTGACGTCATTACTGCACAATAATTAATCACCAACTCGTGCCGACCTGTGATACAAGACGTTAAGACAGTCGATTTCTTCGGGAATGCTAAGTAATGTAATGTAGTCACTTTTGAACTACATAACATGTAACAAGAGTGATTGTGTGCTTAATTTAGACGAAACTAGCAAGTATCAAATACCATCTTCTTGGTAATAATACGTTGGGTTATTAATGATGTAATATAATCTACACTAATATTAAAAAGAGAAAAACTTTTTTTGTTTGGTTGTAATGAATAGGCTCAAAAACTGCTGGACCGATTTTAAAAATTCATTCACCATTCGAAAGCTACATTATAATGTAACAATGGCTTTATTTTATAGGCAATATATTATATATACAATTATGCTACTATAAACTGCGTTTAAAATCCTTAAAAATATTTTATTTTATATGGAAAGTACTCGCGTTAAAACAAACAACAAAATACTATATCTCCTCTCGAGTCATGGACGGAAGGCAGGATTGAACCGCGTTTGAACGTCATTATTAAATACCACATCACACATGTTCCTCGCGGGTAAAGAGGCTTCCCGCATCACTAATTATATAATTACCACCACGGGTTAGTTTATATCAGACGATGAGAAGACACGATACATACACTTGTCACGACACAATACATAGAATAAGATGGAGGAAGTTTTGCTTAATAATCTTCTTACCTACTTTATGACCTTGATAGCTGTCCTAAATCCGGATTAAACTTTAATAATTATTATCGTATCATGGTTTCTTATATCTATGATTGTTAGTTTATCTTGATACATACGATATTCCAAACTAGTGATTAATTTGAATAGAGACCGTTGCATCCGTGTAACCCTTTCTCGTAGGATTTCCGAGATATAAGCTATTCTATGTCCTTTCTCATGTTTCAAAATCTGTACAAAATTTCCTTTGCTTGCAACAGTGCCTTAACTGATCCGTCTTCCACGCAGCTAGGACACTGTACAGGCTCCTACTATTTGAACGTAGCTAATAAGCCGTTATTTAATTTATTATTAAGTTTTTGTGTAATAAATTCCATTTTGTAATTGTTACTTTGGCTTGTGTTCGAGCGACATTATCGCGATGTGATAAAGCTCAAAATAAAGAAAAAAAATTCCTTCAAGACGGACATCCCGACAGAGTTACCTTCGAATGTATTATACATTCTCACCTCTGTATTAGTAAGGAAGTAAGGATTAGGATAAAAAAATTGCTTGTTCATTTATACTATTACTTCTAATATTTATTGTGTGTCGTAAGTGGGAAGCGATAATTGCGACTGAACTCATTGGAACACCTTCATTAAATGTGGTATGTAGCTTGTGACGCGGCGGGTAACGAGGCTCGGCTAATTACGTAACTACCACCATGGCGAGTTAATGAATATCAGAGGATAATGAACACGACACATCACACAATCATAGGGGTATACAAATAAGTAGAAAAAGTTTTGCTTATATGTTTCTGTACTAGGCTTAACTCATGAAAGAGAGCATTGCACACTTGGGCAAGGCTCGCACCAGAGAAATTCCCCCCCTCCCCACCATGTTTCGTACGGTGAGCAAAGGTTCGGATGCCTGTATTCCCTTGGAATTCCTCTCCCATCCTGTTGCCTCTTTCAATTTCCTATCATTAATCCACCTCCTCCTTAACCTCTCCTCTTCCTACAAGCCTGCCATGCATGTACGATGCTGTTGTAGATGTATATGAGCTATGGTCAGTTACTTAACATCTGGTAAACCGCATGCTCCTCTTGCCTGCTTTAGCTTAAAAAAGCGTGGACTAAAATATAAACCTCGTGTTTACGTAAAACTAGCTGTAACTCGCAGAATGGCACTCGCAATGACGTGATTGGCACACAGGTATCCAAACATCGAAACTTTTAAATTTTTAAATTAGTAGGGTGTTATGTTATGTAGTGTGTTGAGTGGCGGTAATGAGGCTCGGCTAATTGCGTAATGAGCAGCATGGCGCGGGAACTGATTACTGGCTGTGTGCAATCACATTCACTTTATAGCAATCAATGACATTGGATCTGTTGTAGCATCTTACTGGCTGATTTCTTAAATACCAAAATCGAAAAAGAAAAGCTTCACTTTTTTCCCCTACAATTTTATCTCATCAGCATGAAGCATGAAGGAGATGGAGGTAGTTTTGCTTTATAATGGGCCTGGTCCATTTTGGGCTTTTAGCAAGCCCCGGGGAAGTAAACAGCTGTTCAACTGTTTTTGTTCGACTGTCCCTACTCTCGTAGAATTTCGAATAATCGCTAGCTTTCTAACTTCCTTAGTTAAACGCGTCGCTATGGTTAAGCAACAAAGAAAAAATAACCGCACGAATTTTATAGCGGATAGCGACGTGGCAAATGACGTGTCCGTTTCTGAGACAAAAGGATGACGGGATGCATTTATATCAGCGCTGTGACGGGGACGCTCCAGTGGGATCGACATGCAAACAACCGCATGAGATAGCTCATTCAGCAGAACATTTCCACGTTTAAATAGAAGGGATGAATTCTTTTTATTGTAGAGCAAGTCAGGGCGCATGTGGTTCATTATATGTCAAATGTCCATGTCCACAAACCGCTAGTTTGAAATTGAAGGTAGAAGAAAAGATGACAAAGGAGTTTATCACGGAAAAGGACAATTAACATTGTTTCATGCAAAGAAAGCTAGAGTCTAATAATATATCTTACTTATCGTTTAATCAACTATAATATGTCTAACTCTAACTAACGATAGCTAAAGGTCGTAATTTCAATTTAAAGAAAAAAATAAGTGTAAATTCATTTAAATAAAGCACAGAAGCGAAATTTGTCCTTCATAGTCGTACTCCAGGTAAATAAAAACTTGAAAAACTAGGTAAAAATAGTGTTGTGGTACACTAGCGTATTCATGGAGTGGCTCCGGTCCCGTGCATTTAGATGGCGTGTTAAAAGGGCCATTCCCACGCCACTTGCTTACGCCCGATGTTTCCGAATTTACCAACGCCCTGCGGTTCTGTACGACGTGCGATTTTTAGTCGCAGTGGAGGTTTGTAGTTTTAGAAATATGTCGTTCAGTAAGTTAATGAGTGATTTAGCAAAAATAGAATGCAGAATAAAGTTATCAACCAGTGAAATGTTATTGCATTGTATATATTATGTTCTCAAGATAATTTAAAGATTTTAGTCTTTTATGAAAATGTATGAAATTTCAGCGTTAAACCAATGAAGGCACTAGTGATATTTGCGTCGCGTGGTTTGTCCTATTGTTTTACTATAAACTCTCTCACTATAAATGTATAATTTGTTTATATTATCGATTAAAATTTTTTAATCATCGAGTAAATCCAATAATTGGTAGTAAATTATATCCTTTTCAAATCAATCGCTAATCGATACCTTTTACCAAGGTCTACTTCAAGAGACGACCCTATTTATCCATAAAAGGTCGGTTAAGCACATGCAACACTCCCGGTTCAGGTGTCCATGGGCGGTGGTGATCACTTAACCTCAGATGACACATGCTCCTTTGCTAATTCTGCCATAAAAATTTTAGTCTGACTAAAAAGTCGCAGCTAGTCGCCCCAGCTTTCCGGCCTAACCTCGTCCCGGTTTGAAATAGTGCGGTAATATTTCGCCGCTCCGCTCGCTTGAAGGATCGCTCTTTAAACTAGTTTTAACCGGCTTAAACGATTCAACTTTCCTCAGCTTACACTCGCTAACGATTTAAATAGTGACGAATGCGGGACGGGAGGCGGGAATGTATTTAATCCGCGCCAATCCTGTTATAATTTTCATTTTGGATATCGCTTCAATGACTTATCTTTCTTGTTTATTCGTTTTACGTTTTCCATCATTTTTTTATGTAACAGCAGGCAAGTGGAGTCTGCGGTTTACGTCATGTTAAGTGACCGCAGCCTATAAATACCTACAACAACAAAGTGTCGCAGATGCCTTATCGACTTGAAGGAAGTGGAGGGGATACGGAGAGGATTACTGATAGGAGATTGGTAGACGAGTGCAACAGGATAGGAGAGGGATGGGATGGGAATACAGGCCTTATTTTATGGCAGGGTCTTTCTAAAATTATGCAAACGTTATTCTCTGATTTTAAGGTTTCATAAAAAAGTATTTATAACCTTTGTTGAACCAGGTTACACGAGGATGGCAAGTGACCCAATGTCCATCAGTCATACACCATTAAGGCCCTTAAAATTACCGGTAATGAAGCCACCCGACCACGGGCTATTCTTGAAATTCCGCGAAGGAAGGTATCGTTATAAAAATATTTATTTTTACTTCGCTCAAAAGATCTTTCGCAAGCTCTGTTGGAAACCCGGGGAGCTTCCATTCAATTCCAGAAACTTCCTTTTAAACTTGGAAATTACACTAATGTATTTGTTGTAAATTTGTGTAAATGGCAAACAAATTATTTTAAAAAATATTTTAAAGCGGCAAGAAATATTTGCCACCATGATTTTATCATAATTTAAAATAGTTTTAGTTGCTTTACAATATTATTTTATGGAACACGATAAAATTATATAACAGCAGTAAAATATAATATTGATGCGATTATATTGCAGATGTAACAATATAAAGGGAAATGTTTGGACAGGCCTATATTTTGATAAATTTTTGTGTCGTGTATCTGTTAAATGCCAAAGTGATTGATTTAGGACTTCGTTTTTCGAGAACACTCCGTTTTTAGAGTTTTATAGTTTATACTGTAGTATCGTGGTCGATACAATAATAATTTGAATTTTTATAAAGTAAGTCGAAATAAACACGCGAAACAGAGTGCTAAAAGAACGTCCTAAATTTTAATAAAATTCCATTTAACACCAAAATAAATCCTTATAATTAAAAACGTAACCCGACATTAAATGCAGAAACTGTTTATTATGTGTTCAAATTAGAGAGCAAGCTGTCTTTTTGAGAATTCGGTAAAATACATGACATTTTTATTCCTTTTCAAGCGAGTCTTTTAGTAAAACTCGCCGTATTCATGAACGATCATGAAGCGGGAATTCTCGGCAAATTCACGATTATTCGCGAAATGGGAACACAAATAAAATGAAACAAGGCAGGCCTCGAATTAAAATGCAGATAAAAGTTGTACAAACAGTTTACACGCGTTGGGAGACTCTCTGTCTGATACGTCTTATAAATGTTACTTGTGTTTAAGATTTTAAGGGTAATTTTAATGCTTTTTAAAGATATCTTAAGGTACGAAGACTTATAATCAAGTAGGATATTAATGGTAATTGATTTATATTTTCACCAGCGTTTTCTAGTCTACTATTTTATCATTTTTTAAAATATCGTTAAACTATTCTAATGAATTTCACATAAAAACGAAGAAACTAAATGATTAGTAGTATACCATTGTGAGGCAGCACACATTAATCAAGCACATTTCACAGAGGCCTCACAAATGGAGCTTCTCATCCACATCCAATACAATAGTGCTGTTCCCATTGCGATGCAGACAAAGCCTGGCGCTGGATACTGTAACCATCATATAATCCTGTTATAGCAAGTAAATTGCGATTGGACCTTATTGTTGGTGTGTAATCGCCTTACTGTAAACCTCTGTTATAAATAATTGTGGGGCAATGCGGCGGTGGGCTGGTCTACAGTGTTGGGACTACAATTATAAATGCCTTTAGTTTTGAATCCTTGTTATCAAAGCGTAATTGATGGATTTAACTTCAAATATAAGTCTTATGATTGTAACCTCTAGTTATGAAAATTGCTAACATAAGAGAAAGTATTAAATATGAAAAGAAAACACGTCGTGTTATATTGTTTTCGGAAATCTATACAGTTTAGCTCGAACTTAAATCGCTTAGCTAAAGAGGTTCCACTACTAAAGGTTATTTTATGATTTTATTTGTGAAGTTCTTTCTTGCGTTCAGTATGAAACAACTGTAATATATTATAGGTGCTAATAACAAGTATAAGATACTAGCTGGTATTAGTACCTATAATGTACTTACAGTTTTGCTAGGCTATGCGAATTTGATTGCTTCAGAAAAATTACATAGAATCGAGGTCAGGATGAAATAAAAATTCGTGTTTATTCAACAAATCAAACAATATTTTTGTATTTGAGCTAATAACGCAAATAGTCCTAATCTTCCAAGAAATTCTTTTGATAAAGTGAATTTGATGTGATTTGCATGAGAAGCGCGCGGGAGATGCAAATATTGGACCAAACGTAGTTCCAGCAATTTGCCCGCTGAGGCTCCGGCTGACCGAGGCTTTACTAATATTGCTCTCAAATAAATAGCCTATTTATAACTTATTACTTTTCAAAGGACATTTTCATATACTATAAGTATGAAGTAGCATTTTAACAATACTGTATTTCAGACCTGACCTCCATCACCTGATGGAGGCCTGATTTATTTTCCAATATTTCTCTTATTTCTCTCCCGCGTGCCTCTCTTGGCTATAACTTTTTTTTTACATTTCAGGTCATGAAAAACAATAACACTAAGCGATAGTCTACCTTTTCTGCCACTGTCATAAAAATACTTTGGCGTGATTGGAGTAAACTTGTTTTTGTAAAGAAACACAGACAAATTCTTTTAAAAGGTTTCTATTATGAGTTTACGTTTTAGATGTTTTGTCTGTTCGATAAATAAAATCCGCCACAACGATGCAAGTGTTATCAAACGCTATCAACGAAACAATTTAAACGTCGGAATGGCTTGATTTGCAAACACTTCGCTTTTACGAGCGCGAACAGAAGTATTGGCGAGGCTCTCCATTCAAATACTTTTGTCCTCGCACGGCTAGATCAATAGCTCGATTATGTTTTCAATGTTGCTACAAAGTAATAAGTTCCTTTTGATATTTTTATTATATTTCAATCTTAAATTAAGGACTTTTTACTTTATTTCAACAATTTATTAGTACTTCATTTATAAGTACTTCGTAAAATCATAGTAAACAAATAATCAAAAATAGAATTTTGTGTGAAAAGGTATTCATTATATAAAGAAGTGTGTTCCATCCTCGACCATGTTATCACTTCTCATCAGGTAAAACTATGGTCAAACAGCTTCACACTTTTTATTCTCTAACTGCTATATACGGAATAGGAAAGATAATTCTTACTTACTTACTCCTTTGGTGCAGGGACCCAACGTGAGTCTTGGCCACCAACACATAAAAGATAATTTATGTCGTTTTTAATATTTTTGCGGGAGCTTTTCTGTTCCGATCTTAAATTCAACTATATCTGCATCATTTTGTTACATCTTATAAATGAATAATTAAATCTATGCGTATCATCGGGTCATTTAAAAAACAAGTCCGTGGTAGATTTGCAAACACGCTGGTTTAAAAAGCGCAAGTATCGACAAGGCTTTCTATTCAAATACTCTTGTCCCCGGAACGCTACGTCTAACAATGTCTCTGATTATTTTAACGTTTTGCAGGTATTTTCATGTTCCAATATAAAGGCAACGTCAGAAATATTTTATTTTATGTAATTAGCTACATCTTTCGTGGTTATGACTTACGTTGTCATTTAATTTTAACACGTTGGTAGTTAAATAGCTTGTCCTGCAAACATTCTGATTTATGAGTGGAACTATAGCTGGGTTAGTGAGGCCATTCTTTTTTTACATTTTAAAAATGATTTTGTGGTTTTCTTTTGACTCTTAAAGAAGCCTTAAGATAAATTCGCTTTCTTGGTATATTTGACAATATCTTCTGTTCTTAACCAACTTCGTGCTAATATTTTAAATATGAAAGTTTGGATATAGGTATGTGTGTTAATCACGCTGCAACTAATGAACGGATTTTGAAAGAAATTTTGTATACAGGTAGAATATTAGGTGGATTAGGTGATAGGATACTTTTTATAGATGTTTGAGTACTGAATTTTCATACTAGTGATGCCGCGGGCATTAGCTAGTGATTACATAATTTAAAAACACGTTGGTTGGAAATTGGAATAGGTTTATTTGCAAACACTTGGGTGTTACGAGCGCGGCCGTGCTTTCCATTCAAATCGGATTGCAAGATCCTTTGTCTCCGCGCGGCAAGATCAATATCTCGATTGCGTTTTTAATGTTTTGCAGGTTCTTTTTAAGTCTGTTCCAATTTTAAAGTCGATTTATGCTAAGCCATATTTATAAAATTTGTATAGGAAATGTGGTCGTTGGGTGACATTATACATGAAGAATATTATCGTTGCTTCCGTTGCCTACGATGCCGATATGAGGCTTAACAGCTTCGGCCATGATGTCAAGTGTTTTAAAAGTAAATACCTTTCTATTCTTTATGTTCATGTCTACGTATAACATATAAAACGTCTTCTATAGTTTTCATTATAGGTTAGTTTATATTTTTTTAATATTATAAATAAATAATTTATATTTTTATTTTTTATATTTTTTATTTTTATTTATTTTTATTTTTAATATTATATTTCTTAAGGCATTGGCAAGGCACTGGCATATTAACATTATAGATACGAAAGTTTGTGAGGATGTATGTAGGTGTGTTGTATGTATGTTTGTTACTCTTTCACGTAAAAACTATTAAACCGATTCTGTTAAAACTTGATATACATATAGGTAAAGGTTCAAAATAGCATATTATATACTACTTTTCCCGGAGTCGTCACGGGATCAGAAGTTACGTGGGTGAAACTGCGTGGCGCTACTAGTAAGTTATAAAACCCCTCTGGTCCTGTAAACATAATGAACGAAAGTAGTGACCTTTTTCCAACTTCATACATTTTATACTAAAATTTCAAAATATACCTTTAGTGTGTCAAACGCGTGATATACATAAAGCATGGTTAAATAACTACGGATAGAGTTTACTTTGCTTTGACAGACGTCGTTCAATGTAGCGAAAGTTATGAAGGTTCAGAAACATGCCGATGAAATATCAGTGATGCCCAGGGTTAGCAAATTCAGGTTTATTTGGGATGTTATTTCATACACAATTTTTCAACAGACAACTCAACATTTTTAGGACAGTAAATTCTTAAAAATACCATTGATTTAGATTTAATCTATACCCGAAAGAAATGTCAGAAAATAAAAGTTTTAGTAAATGGAATATCAAATGGATACATTTCTACGAGGCCACCTGGCTAGCATTTTAACCATCATAGTCCGGTTAGTGGCCAACCTATGTCAAAGTTTTAAATAATAAATAATTTTTTATATCCAATTTTGTGTAACATTAACTGGTGACTTCCAAGTTAGGTGCTGCCTGTGATATGGCTTTTCAAAACCTTTTTGGCTTGGATTAACGGAGGCCCCTAGTAACAAACAGTTGGATTCAAATTTTATGTGATTTTCGGAGCAAAAAGCCGTTCAGTACAAATGTAATCCAGAAATCTGTCATCAAATGACCGTCTGCGTCTTGCATTCCTCAAGTCGTTGGCAGCCCTAGCCAAGGAATATACTGTAGGTTATTATGGGCCGTGTCGTGGGACAGACGGGCATCGGACAATGTCGATTACACAGATACACCGATAAAATAATATTTTGGCCGAAAGCGTGTTTTTATCCACTGAGGGCCTTCACACTTCAATGAATTTTTTCGCTATCTTTAAGGTGAATTGTTTATATAATACCAGCCACATGCTCGCAGCTTCGATCGTGTTACATTTGGCATCTATATGAATAATAGTTATCATATGTAATTCAACGCACTCGCAAAATCCGCTGTACACTAAATTTCATCTTAAACCATTTGCGATATTAATTTATGATCTTATTATATCTTTTATCTTATCTTCTCTCTATCTCTTATTATCTTATCTTATAATATTAGAAGGAATGGTAACTTGAATAGGTATTAAACACCGTTTCGAAAAGCGCGAGAAAAAGACTAATGAAAAAAGTTTGGAAGCTGGAGCGTATTTACGGATTACGCGGCGTTCGTTGTGAGATGCTGCTGTTTATTTCTCCTTATTATATTATGATCTTCTCGAAGTAATGCGGTTATTATTTATTTGATACATCAGAGAGAGAAAGCATTTATTTCATGTAAAATAAGGTACAATATGTTCTGTAAATGATAACAAAATTATATAAGAATTTTATGCACAGCAAAAAGGTTACTGAGCACAATATGTATTTTTTTTTACTTGACACGCTGATTTTCAGCCATTACCTAAGTAGCGTCACTCGAGTCTTCGGCACACTCTATCTGCTTTTATTCTCTAATATGTGAGGGTATACGTATAACATATTAAAAAGTATAAGCAATATTCTGATTTGGCTAGCAGGTTGGCAGGCGGCCTTTAAAATTTTAAATACATTTCATTTTACTATAAAAAATAATAATAAAAAACCTTGTAAAATATTTTAACAAAAACTCTTTTACCTCAGCTGCTATATCAACTAAAAATCGAACCAAAAGGAGCGATGAATATTGCATAACATTTATAAAACATGAGAGATCGCAAAAAGTGGGAGCAAGCGGTGTTGGAGCAAGCCGGGATAGCGGGATAGCAGGATCCGTGTCAAGGACGCTTTGGCTTGTTTTTCTTCAATTATTTTTACTTCAATTCATTCTTACTTTCATCTGCATCGAGTATGGATTTTCTTTGCGATTTATTTAATGTTACGTACGAGCATGGAAGATATGCAATCCGTATAAATAGTTGTTTCTGATAAATAATAATGTGAATGGGGTGGGTTTTCTTTTTTAGTGGAAAACGCTTTGCTAGGTTTATTATAAAATAATTTTACATGTTGCGTAAACTAATAGGAATCATTTTTTATTTATTTTGTCCACCATTTCCTCACATTCACCACATACTTTCCCATATTTTTGGTTGTATCATAGCATTCTGAAATTAAATCTTACGTTGACAAAAATATTCTAAAATTGTTACTTCAAAAATTTCCCTTGTATATGTCATGTTTTTATTTATTCTTATCAAAAAAACATAAACATATTTTTGTTTATATAGTATAAGTATGTAATTGTCTATAACATCTAGTTATTTGTATTGTATAATAAATATTTTCAAGATGTCATGTGACTTTATAAATATTTGAAATAAAAAAAATACAATAAAGATATAACCTTGTTTCACCCGCTACACACCGAGATCCAGTTGCATTCAATATTTTTCACCCCTAACAAGCACTATATCAGAGTGTACAGTGTACACTAAGACGCACACTACGTAACAGGATAGATGCGATCTCATCACTCTGAGGCGAGGTGCGGCGCGAGCTTTATCGCCGGCCGTAAAGCGGACGACGGCTACGGCTTAGCAGTTCTTGCGCAAAATACATTGCTACAGAAGTCAAACTCCACACAAACTACGCTCGAGCTACGCACACATAAATATCCGTTATCGACACGACATCTCGGCCTACATCGGACTATTACTAAATGGGAATACTATCCGATTCACACAAGCGTGTGTGGCTGTGTGCGTAATTATGAAAAGTCAAATTTTGTGGTTCTTGCATGTAGAGATATCTCTAGACATATTAGAAGAAACTTGGTATTGTAAACCTGAATAATTAAAAATTAATAAAAGTAGGAACCTGAGAGGACTTACTTTTTCTTACCTAACCCTAAAGTTCTTTATAAAAACTCTAACTCTATATATCCATCCATCGATTTGATAATAACAAGCGATTTTTATCTGTTAAAGCAATAAAATTATTGTTGACTCCCCCGTTTATAAAGTAATCGCTCAATTATAAATGCAGGTGTGTACAAATTTAACATTGAACATATATGACTTTTGACAGGTGATATTAAATTACAATTAGATATAAACATCAATTTATTGTCATTTTTGAAAAATTTCGTTTGAATTTTCACTAAAAACATAACACCTATACTAATTTTCGTAGCCTTGCCCACTATGAACTAAATATAAACTTTAACCTTTGTTCAAGACATAGTAATTTCACGTTTAGAAGTTAATTCGCCCATTCTGGTGTCCGGTGTAATGTGTCCGCAGTTATTATTTAACGGCGGCCCAGAGATGGCGCTAGTGGCACATTCTACCGCCAGTCATATGAAGCTATTACGATTTTATCTTCCAGGTGCATTTAGCGAAACTGCTTACAAAATTCTAGTGGATTTTAGGATAATGCTATAATATAACTGAGAGATAACTAACTATAAATTTATTCTAAAAGCGCCTCGAAAGAGGTCAATTTGGAAAAAAAAGTTTTGACTTTCAATTGACTTTGACTTTGACATTCCTCTGTTTTTCACCGGGCTGTATCTTATGAACTGTGATATTTGAAAACATTAAAAATTATGTATTTTTGTACCCGCTATACCAACAAATACTAAAAACAGATTGAATACATATTAAATTATTATATGTACTACCAACGTGACTATTTTGCCGTAATAAATATAGTACGGAACCTCTGCGCAGTTGGACTCATGTTAGGCCGGTTTTTATGGGTCATGACTTTCTAGGTCATAGGGTATTAAATTTTTAAGTTTATTTTCATTACATTTCCCATCAGCAAAAACATTACCCTATGTATAAGATAAGGACATGCACGTTTCTCTACGTGATGATTTACGCGTTTAATTTCATTGTGCTCCCGTAGTAATTACAAATTATTTAAAGGTTTATTCAAAATAGTGTATTCAGTATTTGGGAACATTCTATTTATCGATATTTATTCCATTCAAAGCTTGTAAGAAATTATAATCAACTTTAGCTTATGCTCGCGTTAAATACAAGGTGAATAGACCAATAAAAGATATTTCATCAACTTATCCAGTTCCAATCTATCTGATCATGATCACAAAAATTATAAAGTGTCACAGTTACCTTGTCGGCTTGAAGTAGTGGAGGGGATAATTGGGAGATCAGAAGAACAGTGTGGGAGAGGAATGGGGTGGAATACAGGTCTCCAGGCATCCGATCTCCGTACGTTCTGCTGGTGGGGTGGTTACTTCACCGGTGCGAGCTTGGTTCATTCGTGCAATACTCGGCTCCCACTTTTTAATAGTTGAAGATGTAGCATAGTTTCCCCTCTGTCGCATCTTACGACACTGACGGCTAGAAATGGGGTGGCGACACACGACTCTGTCGTATTCTTACTTATTGCCACACTGGTATGGTTTAAGAGCTATACTCCTTAAAGATAAACATAGTTGGTAAGATACCTGTTCTCCTGCAGAGTGCCTTCGGTCGGTAAGTTGGCTCATTTGCAAGTTCGTATGAACGCTCGAGGCAACTCGCACTCAACTTAACTTCGTGTTTGTTTTGCCTGTAATACATTATCCAACAATTGAAACTGCTTAGATATTACAAAGTATCTTTCTTCATTATTTAAGTATTGGTTCAGCTAGTTTTGCATCCAATAAATAAGTAAACATTTATATTGAAAAAAAACGTCATCTAGTCCCAAATTAGGCAAAGCGTGTACTATGGCAACTAGATAACTGATAGGCGTACTACAAATATCGAACAAATTGCATAATATACTAACAGAAAAATAAGAAATTATTATAAAAACGTGTACAATTGGCGGTCTTATGGCTAAGAACCATCTCTTCAAGGCAACCAAAAAGCAGGACTATATAAATGAAATAAACTTAATAGTAGGCATTTGCGTTCTCATTTGAAAATATCTCAAAGATATTTCTATGAATTTCTTTTAAATTTTAACAACCTCAAGTTATTTCCTACGCTATGACTGGCGTACCATTCGCGAACACCGTCCGAACTCGCCGTACATTTAGCGCAACTTTAACAGATATTTATGCAAATATAATACCCACTACTATGCTTTTTTGCTGCTGTTTTAGCTCCGAGCACGAATTTATAACGGAACATAAATTTTCATGAGACTTTAATGTTTCCATATTACTTCGGAAAGATGAAAGCCATATAATATGTAAATTTACGGGGTTTTTGTATCAATTAACGAAACGCGAATAATATTTAAATATGGATGGAAATAAAATTAAATTTATCACGTTTTTGCTCAAAGATATTAAAACTGTCATTTTAGTAGTGATAAGTAGATGACAAAAATTTTCCAAACAAGTAGTTTAATAATAAATAAAATGTATCATATTTATTCTGAAAAAATATGCTTCTCTCTTATCAATAAAATACACAAGTATATACACAATTAAGATACCGCTCCTGAAACAAATACGTACATTCACAGTAAAAAATGAACCAATATTAAAAGCCAGATATTTAACCCCAGTGCACAGTGAACTCGTAACGTTTAAACTCGGTTGCTTACTCGATAAGCGTGGGATTTATCAACAGTCCTCACTTCCTGGTCAATTCGTGTTGCGAGTCGATTGGAATATTTAAATGTAAAAAATTACCAAGGCGAGGTCCGACCGGGGCGCGATGAAACTTGGTGGAGGGTTGCCATTCTTTACTTATGCTTATATACGTATTTTATTTTCTTGAATACCTCGAAGTTAAGCCACTTTTAGCAGTTTATCTTTTAGTAATGCCATGTGTCTGTGACGATATCAAGATCCAGGCTATGAATATTTTTTTCATTTAGAAGATAAATATTTTTTTTTATGCAGAATTGTAAATAGTTTAGACATATCTTTTAGTATCCTATGTCCCTTAGTTGTCCGACATTGTCTGACGATAGCTCGAGTATTATTAATCCGATCTTGACAAAATTTCGTCGGCGAATAGTTTAGACGATAGAAAATGTTGAATTCGAAGACGAGCGCAATCGCAAAAGGTGTTATTATGATAGCGGGTGTAAAGTAGGTGATTTTCATATGACTATAGCTGAATGTGGCATCGAATGAAAGGTCCTGATTTATACATTACAACGCTCTAGCTAGGAGCGATTCACTAGTATTATTCAAATATGATGAATGTTACTTACTTAATTATAAAATATATATTGTTGTAGAAAAATGTGTTTGACCAGCCCTACGTGTCGGTATCCGTGTCAGTGAATAATGGAGGGAAGCACTCCCGGGGGAATCCATTGCATCGGAACAACGGGGCAAGTGCAACCTTTTGTGATTGAATTAAACATTTCTTCGACGATTTGCTCTATTACTAGCTATTAGGTAATTGCTAAAATGGATTCACTCTAGTATTATTACGCATAAATAATATTAAATTTTATTAGGTACTATGTTACTCTAATAAATAGTAACATAATTGATTCTATAACTTTTAACGAAATATAGATTAAAATTATATTTTATTGAGTTAATTATAGAGATATTAGTATCAATATAAGTATGAAATAATTTGAAACGATTCACCATAACATATAATATAATTGACGTGTCCTACATCCATAAAGGATCGTCGTCCGTATTTCTGACGAAGCAAATTTCGATTCTTACCATTCTGCATCTCCAAACATTCGATTTATCATCATTGCATCTATCTATAAATATTTTCACGAGAATATTTCCCCTGAAAAATAAATCATTATTCTATTCTGGCGAAGTCAGAGCCGTTCGACATAAAATTGCTTATCAAAGCGGATTTTTATGATAGCCATTTTTAAACCGAACTAAAATAGAGCTTTGTCCAATCAGGCACTGCAATATGCATTGATAGCAATCGGTTACATGCTCTGTCGGCCAATGCTTGCCGACCGAGTGCGTCGCGAAAATAGCGCCACGGCACGAGAACGTGACGCGATACGACACGGCAATGCCTTAATTAAGTAGTCTTAAAGATGCTTTATAATATCAGTTCCACCTATAGGTGTTGCTGATACTGATATATAATTCCTATAGGAATGGATAATTAACACGTGTAATAGTTAATAGGAATGGAATTGGTAGCAATTTAGGGATAGATTTCATCGATACTATTTTACAGAAGAATTTAACGGGTCTTCATTTCAATTGACCTAGAAATAAGGTATCACTATAACCTATGTTCAAGCCAATAAACGAATTTAAATATCAGCAAGAACTCTACAAAACAGATAGAATGTAGAATCTACTTTAATAATCTATACTCAAAATTAAAATAATATTCTTTTGGAAATTTTAGATTCTATTGGTTATTAAGGCTAGACATGAAAATGTTAAAGTAATGATGTTCATGTCATCGCCCTCCTGGCAATGGGACTGTTACGACACATTATTGGGCCACGTCACAGCATAGTAGAGCCTGGACACGTCAGGGCACGACACGTCACGGCATTACTGGCCACAGCACGTTAGAGCACATTGCCGGGCCACGGCACGTCGCAGTGTATCGGCACGGGTCTGTGAAGCCGTCATGTGCCGTCATGCGCCGTCATGCACAGTCATGTGACGTCATGTGCAGAGCTGACGGTTAAAATGTTTTGCTTTGACTCACCTACCCGTCGGTCAACTACAGGTATTTCAAAGCGTTCAAAGTGAATGCGTTGTTGATAGTTTTCCGTTCCTAGTTGAAATTGAAATACATTTAAATTTTATTTTTGGAGCTTGTCGCTTTACGTTGCTTTCCGCTGAATATATCTACGGTTTCAGGTGGCTTTATTAAACCTTTAAATTTTTTGCTTAGTATTAACTGGTCAACAAATATGTGTTATAGGTTATAATTATTGCCTACCATGTAGCCTATATACTAATAGCAGAAGATTCCATGCGTTTTGTCACAACTTGTATGAGTATGTTAGGAACATAACTGTACTAGTTTATATTTTTAAATAAAAGAGAGATAATAAAAGCTATTAAAAGTTACTTAATTCACCTGTTCATTGATTTAAGATAAAAATAAACATTCCGAGCTCGAGCGGCTATAGTCAAGATGAAACGCAAACAGTTACTTTTTAATGGAACTGTAGCGGATTTCATTGTAATCGTTGTTGCGAGCCGAGCACATTGCCGGATAAATACTCTGTTATCGGATTATACGTTTCAATCAAATATTATATTCAATTTTAAACGCAATTTATAAGTTATTAACTTACTGTTTAATCACATTTTAATTTAAGTGATATAATCGTTTTTGGAGGCTACAAGAAACCTTTTTCTGACAGTTAAGTTATAGAGCATATATTTTATTAGGAGGAAAATAAAACAGTGTATAAATTAAAATATAACAACTGTAAGTTTCTCTTGTGTTATAGAGTTGATGACTTAGCAATATATTATGTTAGACCACTAAAAATTAAAAATGTATATGCTTTAAAAAGCCTCTCTTACAATACGATTGGTTTGAATACGATTGGCCTAAAACACGAGCACTGCATACATTCGTGACCCGGATAGTAACAATGTCTGAGAATGCAGGTTTGACAGCCTCATCAATCTCCCAACCTGGCGTATCTGGGAGACTGGGGGAGGTGGAACTCTCTGCAAGTTTGAGTCTTATCGCGATGTGTGGGGATTTTCCATGAGGTTAGAATTGCCTTTTCATTATACACTAGTGCGGTAATTGAGGATGTTGTTTTCGTAAAGACGTAAGAATACCATTTTTTACTGTAATCTTATCATTCGATGACAATTATTTACAAATATAATGTGTATTAAAAACAATCAAAGGAAAAAGGTATTATTATTTATGGCCACTTTCACAAATAGCTTTTTAATATATTAAAAGTGACGTTTATTGAATAATGAGCGTCACTTAAAACGGCTAAGTGATGCTGTTAAATTTAGAAATCCGCAGAGCTCGATACAGCCAGGGGAGGCGACATTATAAATAGAATGACATTTAATATTTGTTATTTTAGATTCACCTCATTCTACTTTGTTCCGATGTAAATAATCTAGGTTTCTGTGACAAACTGTTGCATTGCCGATTATAATTTTATTTTATTTTTTTCGGATGGCTAACAGCGGATTGAATAACAAAATAAAATATATAACTTAGAACTAAGTCCGCTAATTAAAAGCTATCACATATAATGAATGACTAATGTTTGTAATCTGTCGGAATTTTAATACCAAGGTGAGGTAAATTGATATAAATTTATCGGGGGTTATATGGATATTGCTCCATTGTCCCGGATGCACACATTAGAGAAGTTTGTTCAATTATGATAACAAGGCCATAAAGTCATGTTGTGACCCCAAAAATTTAAAGCAATATATTATTCGGTGTGGTTACAGGAACATTAAGCTAAGGTTTTATAACTATAGTAAGCAAAGGACCTATATAATGTTATAGGTCAAACGACTAAATATTTGACATTAGTATACTGCGAAGTCAATCGATCAACTAAGTTTATAACACGTTGTGAACTTACGGAGATTTAATGTTTGTATATTTTACTGAAAATGCCACTTACGCCCATGTGAACATGCACTCCTTTACTTATAAACAGACTGCAGAGACAAGTTACCGTTAGAAAATTAAATGAAATTTCTTTTAGAAATTATTCAGTACGATTATAAAATGTATGGACATCTATAGTATTTAATTTACGATATTATCTATTCCATTGCGTCGGTTAACCATCCGAAAAGTATTTAGCATTCATTTCGCCCAGCAATTACAGCGGAACGACTTTCTTAAGAGCCACAATTTGTTCATTAAACCAAATTACTTTTAACTGCCAAGGGGTAAAAACCGGAGAAAAGGAGCAACGCGTCACGTTACATCCTTTTGGAAATACTCGTCGGTCGGTCATATGACGCTTTTATTTTGAATTTTTATTGAATGAATGATTACCGCCCTCATGAATAAGATGCTACGCGGTGACATACAGTGCTACAAGAGATATACGATACTACGCGGAGATAAACAATGCTAAACGGAGACATACAGTGCTACGCGTAGACATGGTGCTATGCGGAGACATACAGTGCTACACGTAGACATGGTGCTACGCGGAGACATACAGTGCTACGCGTAGACATACGATGCTACGCGTAGACATACAGTGCTGCGTGGAGACAAACGGCGCTACGCGGATATAACCGATGCCCTGCGAAGACATCCAACGCTACGCCGAACCGACCATACAGCTACAGAAAAAATTCTCAACAAACTTATAAACATTTTATAATTTAATTGTAAAAAGACAAAGACATGAAACTTTCACATCAAAGGATTTTCAAATTGTATTAGAAAGTATATATAGAGAAAATAGTCGTCGTTAGTATTTTCTTTTATTATTGTTTCTCACAGTTCAAACTATTTCTACGATTACTTCAAGCTCAAAATTAGCCACATCATAAACCATCATTCTTCTTTTTAAGATAAATGAACAGTGATTTATTTTTAAATTTATACGTATCATGAACTTATCATTCGCTTTAAGATTCAAAACTAAAGCAAAATATTTCGTTAATTTCTGTATTCAGTAGCGTCTTATCTCCACGATAAAAAGTAATTAAGTTTGTTACAACGAGAGACTAATTAGCACGCCTTAGAAAGTTGAGAAAAATTAGAAATAATTGAGTTTGACGCGTTCCCGCTCAAGAACGGCGTAATTGGCAGACAGGCGGCCGAATTTTAACGAATGATGACTTAATATTTAGCTAAAATTATTATGTTTTACAAGGTTTGCGTCCCAATTTACACGAGAGCCTTAATAACAGTATTGTTCCCGTACATTTTTGAATTTATTTTGTGCCTCGATTTCTGTTCTTTATAATGAGCAATTAACATAATTCTTTGATATGACGGAATAGTACAAAGCTTTTGAGTGCAGTTTGTGTTTGGTTGTACGAAATGCAGGATACAATTATTATAACATTTTTGTTACAATTTACTATATAAAACACTACATCGACAATTAATTTAAAATAAAAGATCAGAATTAAATGCAATGTTTCACAAACTCACCAAAATCGGTTAACAACCAGTGAAGTTTTCACAGTTGACATAAATTATAATGTTTTGCCAAAAACAGAATCGCTTTCTGAAAACTAAAATACTAATTTAAATAACTTTAATTTTACTTTCGACCCTAATTGAAGTCGATGTTTTAACCGATTTACAATTACTAGTACACAAAAAGCATACAGTGGAAATTTGAATCCACGTCTATTGAAACATTAGAATAGATAGTATTTTAAGGTTCGTCCGCCGTTTGCAACGCAACTAGTAAATCAGGAAGGTCATCACAACCGGCGGCCGGCCATTTGTTAGCCAATCACTGTTCGCTGCCCATTGGTATGCACACCAGCGCACACCCACAGCGCGCGTGACGGCGAGGATGGAACTTTGTGCATTCTAGAACAATCTGGAATTTCTCTCTAAGTTACTCCGTGGCCATATTTAAAAGTTTGTCATCTTGGTGAATATTTTAGTAAATGGTTTTTTCATAACAAAAATCGTTTTTTTTTTAACAATTTTTATACGCCAAATATACATTTTCATTTTACTACTGACTCTGGAGTTTTTCTTAATACCGATAGAAAACAGAACTTGCCACCCATATAGATATCAATTGTTTGTAGGTGAACTTGGCTTTCATTTTACACTTATGTTTTTGATGGGATTTTTATTTAGGAGCAAGTAGTTGATTAACCTTATTTAGGAATCGAATCCATGATTTCGACTGTAACCCTAACGCCCCAACCTCTGAACCAACGAGGCGGTCCTCAACACAGTTACTGGTAACTGCTGCCTAGCTTCGGTACATCATAGTAAAAATAGTTTTAAGCTAAATGCATATTTCTCTCCTAGAACGTTAACACTATCTCATAACGGCGTTAGTAACAATCTCGCTGACCTCCCTCGTGGACGTGCTAACTGCTCTAATATTAAACCTCATTAAGACTCCTTACTTAATGAATTCTCTTGCACAAACTGTCTCTCGTTACGTGTTAGTCTGTTTAAATTATTACCACAGATCTTCAAGACCATCATTTCAAAGTACTTTTTGGTTAAAAAATTTGAACTCATGTAAAAAATACAACTAATTCGAAATTATTTAAAAATTAAATTATATTATTTTACTTTCTTTGCACATTCTGAATTAAACCATCTTTTCTTCGTATGTGTTAATCGGGATATATCGACTTCTGTTAATCCAAATAATTATCTATATTAGAATTCTTTCAACCAACATCCAATTTTAACATCAATAATATATGTTTATTTGGAACAATATTAATGAATGTAAACACAGCAAGCCAGCCGGGAGCAGGGAGCAGGGAGGTGCGGTCGGGCGCCGGGCGCGGACATTTGTAATGCGGTGCCAACAGACCGCCGCACCCGCTCTCCACTGCCCCTGCATTTCACTAATGCATTTTGCTGTATATTTGCTTCTCTATTATTCAAATTTATTCTCACAAAATAGGCTTTACAACCAATATTTTTAGTTTTCAATCCGTGTTCACGGCTCAACAAATCTCTGCATTTACTATTTTTCATTTTAATTTAAAGAAAATCGTGGTACAACCTCAAAGTATACGAGTTACAATTCGTCTTTGTTACGTGCGTTGTGTTCATTAAATAACCCAAAAGCACACCTGTTATTTAGTTTAGGTAATTTTCCTAGTGTAAAATTTAATGAAACCGAGAAAAAATGTTCCTGAACTATTTTACGCGTATAATTTTCTTCGTTGTTTTAACGTTTATGAATAAGAGTAATTTAATATTTAACAAATTCTGTTTATAACGTACTACATCAGATATAAATTATTCATAAAAATGCAGATGAATGTGAGGTTAACGGATATAAACCTATGTCAATCAATCGCCAATTTTGGGTCGTCGCCATTCCGTGCGCCTCCACCGGCCATGCTAATGCATTCCGCTCAGTAATCACATCGGCCAGGGCGACCGCGCTCCAAGTGGGATTATCATTTGTCAATAATCTGACCCTAATGGGATTCAACTGTGAGTCGACACAGCGCGAATAATTCATGCAGGATGGCCCATGAATATGTGAGCGAAGCGCGTTGTTTGCGCCGCGCCGTGATACATGCTGCGTCAGACTAAATGTTGACTTCCAAATATCAAACTATTTTTGCAATCCAGCCCGCGATTCCGTTGTTTTCGCCAGTTGAGCGTAACATGTATGAAGACCTATAGTTTTCAATGCTGTTACGTACATATTGTGACTATTTGCTCTTAGTTTCTCATAAAGTAAAATATCGATTCACAGATATAACAATGAGAAGGGAATTTGTTTTTGCATTATCAAATACAATAATAAGGGTGTCATGTTGTTATTTCGTGAAACTTTTAGTTTGAAACATAATTGATTAAATATAAGTCGAAACAGAAAAACATGGTCGAATATGTTTGTATATCAGAGGGTATTGTTAGAGTAAACACAATGCAACTAGGAGCATGTTGTGTTCGGATCGCACAGGAGCATTTCGTACAATGCTCGCCATTGTCCCGCGTGCAAGGAGCAGATCCCGGCGGAGTTCAAACAAGGAGAGCGTAAAGTTGGGCTGCTAACGAAGCGCGCCCGCGGCTAACGCACTGCGAAATAAGGCCGCCTTGAGGATCGCTTCACATCGACTGTCACACCGGGGCCGGGGGTTCGTGCAATGCTCGCCAATGTAACATTGTATATCTCTGCTGAAATTGGTATTTAGTAAATATTATTAAGTAAGTGTTAAAGGGCCAGAATGACCAATTTATAATCACAGTATCTAAAATATATCTGAAGCTACTTACTTCAAGCTAGATACAGCTTTAGCTATGTCCCTATATAACATAAGCTCCTATGAATAAAACACACTGAGATATATACAAATATTTGTCTGATTAAATGTTTGAAGGCCACTATAAAACCATTAATCCGTAAAAAAATAATCCGTAAGCGGTGTCTGCCTTTAATTGGGGCTACATCTTATTGTTCAACCAAACTGTATCTTGTTTTTATGAAATTTGTATTCTAGATGTAGACCTGTTGGTAGAACTTCTATAAATAAATAAATAAAAGTAATCAAGCATTAATTGTAGTATACTGTAGAATCTGATTAAAGTATTTAAGCTCACAGCGAGCTGATATCATGATGCGGGCAATAAAATAAAAGATATGCCGGTTCATGTGAATGTGCCCACTCCGCGGGTTGGCTTGTGCAGGCGTATCGACGATTTACACAACATTGCAGTCGCGTATGAATATCTTTCCTGCGCTAAGCGGATTGTTACCGGCGCGATGTATGATCGCGTCGACATGGCATTATAGCGACTGAACCGATGGTACTGTCGTTGCGAGAAACTTTTCTTGTCATGCATTTTATGTCATTATTACCGTTTCTCTTATTACTAGTTTGTTTATTTACAGGTTACATTTTGTATAAAACATAATTTCATATTAATTGATCATCAGACGAGACTCATGTTGGGTTCCTTTATTAAAGTTTTATAGTTTGTTCTACTTTTGTAACTTAACTGACTGTTTTGTCTTTTAAACAAATGACGATATGGGAGATTAAAAATGAAGCACAAGCCATTTACATTTGTTGAAAATACAATTCAAAAGTTAAGAATCATTTATTATGGACATATAAAACGTTAAAGATATAGCTATAGTTCTGATGGTGTTATTGGAATGAATTTAGATGAAGAGAAAGGAAAATAAGAATTGTCCGCTCGTTAGGGCACAATGTGTTGAGTAGGAATTTACTTTGTATGAACAGAAATACGCGAAATAAGCCTAAGTAAAGATGATTAATAGCCCGTAACCCCATTAGGCGGTCTAGATTATACCGTTAATTTTGGAATATAGCGTAATATACTCATGACAGCTCTTTCGTTTATTACACATTTCAGCCAGAAAATAAAGCTTATTCTGTATGTTTACGTATTTATGTGACCTTGTCATACAAAGGTTGATACTATTGAGGGGAAATACGTCTAGATAATATTTTCTTATATACATAAGACCAGATTTTCATGGCAAAGCAAGCAATTCTTAGCGGGTGTTAGGTGTATACTACCGCCGACACCGGTAACACCAGGAGTGTCGCAGGTGCTTTGCTAAACTTTAATAGGCATATGGGCTCAGCTCTGAAAGGTCCAATATTTAATTTGTTTGGAGGTCTTTATCATAAATATATATGTAAGATTTATATTCTGTAAGTTGTGTCAATATTTATTATCTGTAGATGCTGCCTACAATATGATTTTGCAGGACGGTCATTTTTGATTGAATAACTTTACATGAGACGTAGTCCATATGAAATGTTTTAATTACCTATACCTATATTATTTTTTTATTGTGATATTGTGTAAACTATATTTGTTTTTTTTTAAGTTAAGAGCATTTAAAAACTTATATCGGGAGTAAAAACCTTTAATTGTCGATTTTTCTATTTTTAAAATAAATCAAATTAAGTGTCATTTACTCCCATCTCATCCAACTTATTATATACTAGCTTTCCGCCCGCGGCTTCGCACGCGTGGGCTACTAATTTCTGTATTTAGAGGAGCACAACAAAAGTTTAAAAAATTACGATCGCAGGACCAGTGATATATGCGCATGTCTATAGTTTTTTTTATAATTTTCTATGGAAATAGGTGAGAGTTAGTTATTTTTTGAAAGTTTTCGAGGATTCATTGAGTGTTTTAACGTCTTAATCTATACGTCAAGAGTATAAAAAGGCATGTCCGCATCCAAAATTTCACATTGTCACGTGGTATGACATTTTCACGACTTTAAGACGAAGCATATATCTCAAAAAATATTTATTTTAGCAGAAAACGCATTTAGAAACCTCGATATCATTTTTAAAGACCTTTCCAATGAAACCTCACTCAATGATGTATTCGCGAATTTATTTTTTTACCCTCCGTTTACATGTATGGAGAGCCACCCCAAAAATATTTTTTTTTAAATAAAATGTAGCCTATAAGTTGCACCTAATATTGGTCAATCAGCATTTTAATTTTTATAAAAATCTGCCCAGTGGTTATTACGTGATTGACGCACATACAAACAGATAAACAGATAAACAGACAAACAGACAAACCGACAAACAGACAAACAGAAAAAAAAAATTAACCATGGTTTTGGTATCTATAGAACATACATATTGCATATCAATTACTCTTTTTGAAAAATATTCAATGTACAGAAATGGTTCGGTTACTGTTTTATTATATGTATAGATATACTAGTGAAGTGAAGTTACTACTCTTGCATTCTGCTGTTAAAGTTTATTCGTCTATAAAAATCATAAAAACTTCAAGCACTTCTGACTAACAAGCAACGAAGAAGGAAATAAAGGAACTGGTTTTAAGAGTAATTACCCAATTGTACGTTCAGGAAATTTAATAGCTACCCCGAGAAATCATTTTATGCTCGAAAATGTTAATGAGCTGTGAGCGGCGCGCTGAAATCGTTGTAAATAATAAAATTCGCCTCCAATCCTTTCGGATTCGGTTTTATAAATACGCGATCATCCTTCCGTCCCAATCAATGTCCATCCAGGCAATAAAACTCCTTGTTTCTAAGAAGATAAGAGCTGGTTTTCCGTTTGTTCCACCCTGGTGTATTCTCATGCATTATGTAGGCTATTCAGTTGACGACGTCTGACGGCTCCAACACTAAGCATGCTATATAAATGTAAT
>LQNK01001034.1:157436-167633 GCA_001586405.1 Phoebis sennae
CACCACTATTCGGGCCACGAACCGTCAATGCGCCAACTTTTGATAAGACTTGCCATAGTGGTGACTATACATTTTTTTTACACCACAATGAATCAAAGTTGACTGAAAGTAAAAATCTTTCGAAATTTTAGAGAAAAATACAATTTCAATTGCTTTTTATGTAAAAACTACATGCATTCTGGGTATTTAAATTATTGTGGTGGATAGCAGTGCTACTTAAGTTTCCAATACAAAAGGAAAGTTAGAAATATTAGTAAAATTGTGGACATGGTAACAAAAAATGTCTTAGTAGGTGAAATTTTTTGAAGCAAATCAATTTTTTTTTATAATTTAAAAAATAAGTTAGATTAAATTTTTATTTTATTTTTCCTGAAGTAGTTATGAGTAGGCCCATCACCTGGTGCCGTATTATCGTTGAATTTTGGGACACCCTGTATATACTAGTGAAGTGAAGTTACTACTCTTGCATTCTGCTATTAAAGTTTATTCGTCTATCAAGATCATAAAAACTTCCAGCACTCTTGACTAACAAGCAACGAAGAAGGAAATAAAGGAACTGGTTTTAAGTGTAATTACCCAATTGTACGTTCAGGAAATTTAATAGCTACCCCGAGAAATCATTTTATGCCCGAAAATGTTAATGAGCTGTGAGCGGCGCGCTGAAATCGTTGTAAATAATAAAATAAATAATAAAATTCGCCTCCAATCCTTTCAGATTCGGTTTTATAAATACGCGATCATCCTTCCGTCCCAATCAATGTCCATCCAAGCAATAAAAGTCCTTGTTTCTAAGAAGATAAGCGCTGGTTTCCCGTTTGTTCCACCCTGGTTTATTCTCATGCATTATGTAGGCTATTCAGTTGACGACGTCTGACGGCTCCAACACTAAGCATGCTATATAAATGTAATACTTTGTGGAAATCCTCGCATTTCCTGCTACTTCAATATACTTTGAAGAGAAAGGTTCTGAGGTGTTTTGTGGGCTAAGCCATATGTATCACTAACTCTGAAGATCTTACATTCTAAAAGTCATACTTTTGTTTTATGTTTCTTAATTTATGTTATTTAAGGACTGATTTGTATAGCCTTGAATAAGTTTTTAAAAGTCGTTTGGTTAAAATGTTAGGTTAGGTTAAAGGCACCAAAAAATACGGACAAAATCTCAGAATTTTTTTCTAAAATACATTTCTTTATAATTCCATAATTAATTGCCTTATTCGAAAGCACTAACCGTGAAAAATATCAAAATATTATCTCAACAATATCACCGCAAGTTTCCGAGTCATTACGAGAGAAAACCAGTGTTCCGTCATCAAAGGGCTCCCTAATTATACGCAGCTCCCTACGAGTGTGGCCCCGATACAACAATACCACTCTGCCAACACAATCTGCACTTTAAACTTTAACACAAAGGTTCAAAATCGTTTGGAGGTGCGCCCTCAAAGGTGAAGGATAGGTCAAAGGGAATGAAGGAATATAATAAATTGACGCAGTGGCTGCGTGCTTCAAATTAACGGCATATTGGTGTACCCGCGTTAATTTTATGGTAAAAAGGCAATTTGGCGGGAGAATTCGAGCATATTGAGGAGCGCGGGGTTAAGGATTTAGCTCGGGTTATGAAAATATAATCAATGCTTGTATTGTAAAGCAAGCTAAGGCAGTCTCGACATTCTTAATGTTGGCAATCATGTAAACAAAAAACCTACCGCTCAAGCATTCGATTCCCGATGGATTTTTGGAAATTTGTATCACAATCATACAAATTTTGAACGATTTTTGACTGAAATCATTGCCGATAAAATGGTCCGGTCATAAAAATACATACCAAAATAAAACATCGGTTGTAAACATTTTATAGCCAAAAAATTATGAAGTTGTTTACTAGCATTTCGATACGTTCACCTTCTTTCAGAGTTTTAAACTTAAACATAGTATAATAGAAATTAAAACCGTTTATATGGTTTGTACTAACATAGATAACTTGTAATTTCTAACTTTTAACATAATATAATCCTGTTCCATTCCTTACATTCTAAACAAACAACAATTTAAATAAATAATAATCTTTAACATTTTACTGGCCTGAGCTTCCATATACGACGGTAAATTTACCATTTTGACTGTTTATTTAAGTACAGACCTTGCTTTAATTATTATGAAAACAACAAAATAAACCAAACCATATAATAGTTTCTAGGTCTCATGCTTATTTATTTGATTCCATCCACATTAATCAAACCCATAAAGTACATATTGGCAATAAGGAATATCAATATTAAGGTAACCCCTCATTAGAGGGCCAATAATCCCGGCGATGGCCACCGGTCGACACCTGCGACACCGGCGCCACCTGCCGCTCGCTACTAACACCTTCGTTACTGCTTTATTGAGATGCATATTTCCTGCTAAGGTGAGGGTTTAGCGATGATCTTTTCAGGGGATTTTAATCTTAGAATCTTGTAATGAAATGTGTTAAAAACTTTGTATTGAACGTTAAGAGCAACGTGAATTATTATTTTAAAGCTTGATTTAAGCTCATAAATATCCATACTTAGACTACTACATGGATAAACTGATGTACAATGAGGAGAATCGATTTAAAAATGAATGATGAAATGGAAGGAATTGTAGGTTTTTTCATTCTTTTTCATAAATAGTCAAATTAATCAAAATCACACAAAAAAATAAACAAACAAATAAACAATCTTCAACTTCGATATTCAAGTTTTTCTTTCACACTTTAACGCAATCCCTCATTTTAAGCACTTGTTAAGGCCTACATATTTTGATAGTGCTAATAGTCATAATTTGTGATTCATGGCTATCCTTATGTTGTTTCTACCGAGAAATTGCCGTTCAGAAACCATAGATCTAGTTTCCACGTCATAAAAGTGAATGAAATCGGGGCACATCTACGGTTCACGAGCCGCGCCGCTCGGAGCCCGAACGTTGCCGATATTGTTTGTGGAAGCGTGCTTGTTATTCCGCCTCCGTGCTCGCGCCGCGCGGAATACACAAGTTCCTTCACCGACCCAATCATTGCAAACACGAGAACTACCAATATACATCATCCATTGACTCGTAACTATCGAACGTATTGAGCACCTTACATACAAAACTGTCCATGTAATGAGAACATAGCTGGAAATTATAATGCTATCAGTTGGAAAGTATGCCGACAAAACTGATCCTATATTACGAGATAGGTCGGAGTTTCTTCTGTATTCATCCTCTGCTAAACTATTTAATGCCCTGTTCCACCCTCGATTACACAATATACAGTTTAGTGGAGAGGGTATTACAATGTACTATATTTATCCCGACTTGGGATTTGATACGGAAAATAACTTATTTTCGGGTTGTAAACATTCGTTTCGTATTTTTACTGTTATGGATCGACAAAACATGTAGTATGTCGATTTAGATAACGATATTTTTATCCCACTATTTTATTTGCCTACTTCATTAAATAATTATTAAAGAAATTTAAATATTGATCAGCAAGTCACAAAACAGAGAAATTGGGTCAATCATTAATGAATGCAATTATGAAAATTTGCCATATTTGTGTAAAAGTTCTATAGTCATAAACAAAAATATATAAATTGATGTTCTTCAATCATTTGAGAGCTGACTTTCACACCCGTATTCACAAACAACACTCAAGGACTCTTTACAACTCTGAGACAATACTTCGGTCTGGTCAACTGTCGTTTATGTTTTTGAATTAAAGGCTTGCCATATAAAATGCATTGATAAATGTCTCATTTCGTTACACGTTGTTTGTGAAAGTCCCCTGCGAAAGGACTAATACAGAAACCAGACGACTGATAAACATCAAGCTCATACAACCTATCGCTTTAAAACTATAAAACGCTCTACGTAAATCATTTCGCTACCGATAAAGATAGAAACTAAAGTAATTGCCAGTGTATTACTGTAGCGTGTTGAGCATCTAAAACTATTTGTTCGTATCGTGATTTATATTTCGTTACAGTGGATGTATAATGGAAGTTGCAATTTATTGCAGAGATTGCAATCGAAATCTCTCGACGTTGCCAGCACAGGAATCTTGGGGATTTTTTGGCACAACGGTTTTGGGGCCTGCGCGGTGGAAGCGACCTTATGTACTTGGGTTAAGGTTGTGTGTTCTTTGCACCTCATTATTTTAGCAAGTTAGGGCAGTGGGCAATGAACGGTTAATTGTGTTTATTTTGGGTATATTTTTCAGTTTTTGGTTATAATAATGTACACGTAATGATGTACGAAAAATAAAGGTGGCAAGAATGTTGAACTTTCGAAATGAAATGAAATAGTTTTGGAGTACAGTAAAGCACTAAAAATGTAGGTTATCCTTAAGTTGGAACACAGTTGCACCACAAAATGGATAGTTACAGAAGTAATTCCATACAAAGCGCGCTACAGCGACGCAGCATAATAAAGTCACCGTTGATTTGTTTTTATTACTAAGCAGGCAAACGACCGCGCGGGTTAATTAAGAGAAAGTGATTTCTGATACCCATAGTTACTCGCACTGTTAGGGGGTATCTCGAGTAAGTTGTCGGGCTTTGAGATGTTTGTAGGCTCTTTTCTTGAAGGTCAATGTCGTAATGAATGTCATCCATTTAAGACACACGCCTGTGTCTGTGTGCGTAAGTATCAAAAGTAAAGCACATACAGCAGTTTTACTTCTGTACTTTTCTACTATTTTCATAAAGTACTTTATGTGGCCATTTAACAATCGCGGCGTTCATACCGCTTGGTTGTAGAGCATCTACCCGCACAGAGCTGTCAGCTGCGGCCTGCACGTCCGAGGATGGAGCACGTAATAGAGCGGACCCAATTTATTATCCCTTTATTCTCATACTTATGTTTCTATTCCGTGCCTTATTTATCAAAGGACCGCCCAAACAGAATTACGCGTGTTCTTTTTGGGATAAGAATGCTCACTATACGAACACTTGAAATCATTTCACAGATTGTGCTTTTATTCAACTGCAAAATTGTTTTTTTAATGTAATAGCGGGCAAGCGGATCGTGCGGTTCACCTGATGTTAAGTGACTGACCGGAACTCATGAACATGAACATAACAGCTAAATTTCGCAGATGCCTTGCCGGCTTGTTGAAGCAAGGGGAAGGGATGGGGAGAGGATCAATGATGGGAAATTGCGAATGGAGTAGAACAGGGTAGGAGAGGAATAAGATCGGAATACAGGCTTCCGCGCCCCAATCAACGTACGAAACACAGTGCCATACTGCTTTACGCGGATCTTCTGCTAAGAAATATGTGTCTGAGAGGTAAGATGTATTGAACTCGATCAATTTATTACAACGCAATGTTACACCTTAAAAAATATTTTTACTCATAATACGGCGCTGTACGTAATATACAGTCACCAGAAAAATGTGAAATTCCCGTTTTATTTTCCGTCACTGATAAACAATTTGAACGCTTTCCAGGTCCCCGGCGCCGTCGGAGATAAATCAGCAAACATTAACTATTGATTGATAAGCGGCTGTTTGCGAAGGACCATTAAAATAAATTGAATTTGTCTGCCAGTTAAACCGTCACAATCGAGCCTGCGAGCCGACTGATTGCGGATTCCGAATCGCTTGTCTGTTTGTTATTGTATTACCTGTGTTATGGCGGTAGACTGTATGAAATGTTGAAACAGGTTTTTCTCTACTCCTTATATACACGGTATATATTATAACATTTAATAGATAGGTACGGAAAACGATCTCCATAAAAAGCGTTTAATAACCGCACACATTATTCATCGATTTATCAAGACATTCTTAATTTCTCGGGCGGAAGAAGGCCGTTTGAGACAAACAATATTAATTACTATATACTTATCTTTTAATTTTATTGATTCTTAAATAGTTATTCATTCAACTACATAATTTAGTTATTTGTTAAGTATGTGAAGGATCCCGAAATACCGGTTTTGTCTAGTTTGGGTTTTAAAACAATTCCTACCATGTGAATGTAATTATCTATATTAAATAAATGAATAAATACGGCTGTGTTTTTACGAGATCCACCTCTGTACTTTTGCTTTCGTGATTTCGTGTCTTGAGGAACATATAAAAATCAATTTGAACTGACCTGAACTAACAGGTAGAGACAACCGACTGCCAACACACTGTTACACAATACAGGTTGAAGAGAAAAATAAATGTCATGTTTGTGAATAAAGAGAGTAGTGAATAATTTATATCAAAACCTTAAAAAATCTGTGCACAAAATTTTTAAGAGGCCTGCCTCTTAATCTTGTAAACTCAGGTAACGTCGCGATATTAATATTCATAGAATTACCAACAACAAATATGTAACCGAGATGCGATACATTTTCTAAAGCCAAACATTCAGACTCTTATATTTTTGGCCTATTTATTGCATACATAGAAATTCATTCTCTTCACAAAAACTGTCATGTGCTAAATTAAAAACACGAAGTTGACATGTTTCATGCAATGCAAAAATTCTGGTTTGCCTTTTCACGGATTTTGAAATTAAAATTTCATTTAGAGGGCCATTAGAAAGAAGTAATTTGTAAAGCTTCGTAAATAGTGGATGTCCCACATCGCGATACCGTGCATGCAGGCTGCAGCTCATGCAGACGTGCAGTGAACTGAAACTAAAAATGTAGTTGCTTGGAGAATTGAACCAACTACATGACTTTTATACCGTAGCGCGTTGTCTTTGTTCATTTATTCTTACTTACTTACTCCTTTGGCGCAGGGACCCAAAGTGAGTCTTGGCCTCCGACACAAGAGCCCTCTATTCTTCTCTGTTCTGTGCTGCCAATTGCCAGTTGCAGCGCTTTAGTTCATTTATTCTATTACATTATATAATGAATATATTATGCACAAAATAATTATCACTTTGGAATAATTCAGGTCGGTGTAAGTTGCTCTCAACTTTTCATAAATCGTAACAAGTTGTTTGACCTTCAACAGATTTTCTCGGACATTATTATTTAATACTAGCTAATCCGCGCGACTTCGCTCCCGTAGCATGTTATATATGATTTACAACCAAACCAACAAACAAAGTTTATTGAGCTTTTGCCGCGGCTTCGCCCGTTATAAATTTGGATAAAAGTATCACAGGTGTGATTAGCTCACAAACCTCCAAACATCGAAACATTTCAAGTTTCACATGTATAATATCAGTAGGGTAATTAAAGGTCTAAGTTAAATAATAAAAAACTACTGATTGTAACTGACAAACATACATTGTCGTCTCTTTTACGTCGTGGGAAAATAGCATTTAAAATGTCATCAGCAGAATATGATAAGAGAGATTATGACAAGTTTGGAGAGCAAGATCTATTTGTTAAAATGTTATATTGTAAGTACATAATGTTGTAATTTACATAGTTTTCATTTGCCTTGCAATGTATTTTAATTCGATACATTAAGACACATGTTAATTGTATATTCACAAGTAAATCTCTACATTTTGAATTATAAATATTTCTTCACAACATAGGAATAAGTCTCAAACAATTTTTCATGCAAATGAAGACACCGTGACACATTCCACTCACGGCTTACAAGTGATCACACGGCGCCAATCGCCATCCATCATCATCAAGCGATGCCCAACCGAGCGACGCTGTCCATTGCGCGAATAAACCGGCTGCGAAATATAACATGTCCATTCCCTCGCCAACGAACTGCGAACTTAAAAAAACAAACGATTATAACGTTAAAGTGGCTATACATTGCCAATTGACCATGCGTTGTTGTGAGTATGTTTCATACAGATTCCGTAATGTACATCTATGTTCAGACTTTCGGAATATTCCTGCCAGGCACGCTCCGTTGCGTGCATGTAATGTAGCAGTTTACTATTTTACGTCCATGAGACGTGACAGTCACGACTGTAAATAAATATAAAATCGTGTGAGTGTCGGATCGTGTTAGGGTCCGATGTTAGCAATAAACTTGTATTTGCGCTTTATAAACGAATAAAACTCGATAACGACACAATAATTTTTATTTTCTTCAATATTGAATAGAGCTTCTGTTTAATTGCGGAGCTGTGGGTATTGCGTAACACCCTGACATGATGGATCGGCTGCCGATGGGCATTATATTGCTCATTTTCAAACCCGACTTGATTATAATTAATGGATATATCTCATTTTGGGAATTATTCGTTGAAAACCTAGATAGATTGTAGCCCGTAATTATATTTAAACAATTCATTAATATTGTAACATGAATACATAAATTATATATTTTTTTATTTGTTTAGCAAAGCAAGAATGCTATACACTATTAAAGAGATCACTGCCTCCCATGACCAAACATAACATGTGGAGTGTACAAAGAGATAGGAGGTTATAACAATGGTTAATGACAGAAAACAAGAGGAATGTGATTAGTAAATGCGGATCTATAAATAATATCCCACCCTAGATTAGCATGTTCAAACAATCAAACTCTTCAACTTGATAACATTATTATAGATATATCCTTTAATAATTACATTGGATCGTTAGTGCCTGTTTGAGGTGTATTTCAGTTTGATATAACATTGTGATTACTCAGAAGTTCAGTAAGGGCTGGGACTTGCGTACACTTCGCAGAATTAATTATTTCGATGTGCTACTAATTGGTTGGTCACAGATACCAATCAGACGATCTGAGCCGCTGATAGAGAGGACATTTGTAACATGCTAATGATTACTATAATACTATTCTGTTTAGTACTAAATCATAGTTAAATAACAATTACTGTAGATAATTTCATTGTTTATAGAAACGTATATCTATACTAATTTTATAAATAGGAAAGATTTATTTTGTATGTATTGAATAGGCTTCAAAACTACTGGAAGGTTTTGGATGAAATTTTGTACAGAAATGTTTTGAAATCCGAGGAAGAACATAGGATAAATTTATCCCGAAAATCCTACGGGAACGGGATGTATATACGCGCGTGATTCCGCGGAGCTCAGCTAGTTATAGATAAAAAACTGTACGTTGATATAACATCAATTTAACGAGCAGTGTCGCATAAAATATAAAACGTTCTATAAAATTGGATGGTCACAAACTTGCCCATCCGACAATGGGTGAGCTGCAAGTTTAGAAATACCACACAAATACATTGAAAAGCATTCTCAATGCGGTACAAAAGGCCAGAGCGAAGCGAGCAATGTACTATAAAAAAAATGAAAAGAAAATATTTCGTGTTTGAATGCAGCGCACTGGACACTTGAATGCTATTTACGTGTTCGCAGCGTAATGTCCGTGACCCGCGCTGTGGGTCGAAGTGCGAAGGTTACTGAAATGCGGGAAATGTTGTGTTCGCTGCCGCACTGGAACTCAAGGCTACACTTTTTGTTTAATGGTTAAGTGAACAATGGAGCATGCGAGTTATAAATTGTTTTAATAAAAAAATGCTCACCGCCGTTATTGAACATAAGTCCTTCAGATATTTGGGTGATCTCGTGGGGGTCGGGAAAATATTAATTAATTTATTTATAATATATTATGTTGATACTAGTACAGATAGTAAACTCTAATTCTAATATAGTTGCAATATACATAGAGCCGCCCTTATAACTCAATAAAAATATTTGCCCCTGTCCGTTTCATGTGTTCGGTAAAAAAGAAAATTATTGTTTACCTACTATACTATATTGTATCTTCAGCGATAATCTATAAGATAATCTTGGAAAAATAATAAATTTCTATTCAATTTATATAATGTACAAAATTTGCTCATCTCCTATGAGTGACGACGTCAACATGGATAGTTTGTAAGATGTCTTGTTGTTGTTGAAGTGCCTTACATAATAAATCAATAAAATGGACTAAAAGAAGAAGGAATAAAGGAATGCCTTTCGCGGTATCGCGTCGTTAATATTCAAAACTAAGCAATTAATGACTATAATTTTGAATGTTTCACAAACAATGATTTCTGGAGAAGTGTTATTTTATTCGGTGCTGGAATGACCTGAATATTGCTTGAGTTTTCACTAATGTGCACGTATCGAATTGAACACAATGGCCTTTCTTTCGTATATGGCCATTTTAACTCCCAGTATAACCCAAATACTGCGATAAAAGTATTAGATAGTGGTTCTAATCATAAAAGTAAAGTACACCAATAAGTTGCGGGTAGTAGTCTGTGGAGGCGAGTTATGATGGTCACGTCGGGCCCAGGTGCG
>LQNK01001034.1:180088-191075 GCA_001586405.1 Phoebis sennae
CAATTAATAATTTACCCCGCAGTGATAAGCGATGCGATCCGTGACTAGGTTTCTCTACAGATACGTCATAGTTGCGAGAAAAGTTATTTTCATTTTATATATTTGTAATAATGTGTGACTTTCATTATTTTCATTCGGAAAATACCAACGCTTTTTGTGATATGCATATCACAAAACGTTAACAATTTACACAATCAAGTGAGAAAAACCATGAATTCCATAATTGTATGTTCATGGAATTCATGCTTTTACACTTGTTAAATTAATCAAATTAGATTTATCGTTTCTGCAAATTCAACAAGTACGAACGGATTTCTTGAAAGATCGCAAGTCGCAAAAATAATGTGGCAAGAAATAGCGAGAAAAACCCCGGCCAGAAGTAGTTTACATACAAACGCTGAAGCAGCATTACGGAACTAGCATACAGTATAAGCCGAGGTGCTTAGCCACAAGCACATTAGCCGCTAATAGGGTTCAGCATTGGGGTCACGATAAGCCAATTTTGTAACACTTAGTGGCTGTTGATATATCATTTAGTGACGTTTGGTGATTTGTCTTTTTATGGAATATTCAGTAAAAGAGCAAATGGTGATTTAATAAGTGATTAAAATCAAAAGTGCAACTTTCTTTCTTTGCTTTAAATCGGGATAACCGACTAAAAATTGACACATCTGTCTGATAATATTGTCCAGTTAAAAAAATGCGCTGGTCCTACTGAAATTATTAATGATTTTCCTTCACAAAAAAAATACTCATGAATCCTAAAGCCCAAAGAGAATTGAGCAAATCACTCGCTGGTACATCAAAATTGCTGTAAACTCCTGCATAAATCTACGTACAATAAAACTTTTCAGCAATTGCTAATTGGATGTCACGAAACACATGAAGATATTATATTGAATAATGATTTGAGTCGGGAACAGTGCGAGCTCCGTAATTAGAGACAATTTGCATAGCCGAGGCGCCCGGGAGTGTTTGCAAGGCTAACGAAGTTGCGCTTGTTACGACCCCGGTGGCTGCCACATGCTGACTGATTCAATACTATTGAACATCTTTAACGACACACGAGTAAATAGGAATATATTTGAACGATCGGTGACAATAATAATGAAAGAAGTATCGAGGTATTTGTGACTGATTTAAGGAAAGGTACGAGCTTATGTTCAATGATTCCCGAAAACCGTCAAACGTTCCTCCTGAATGAATTTCGTCCACGTCCGCGTCGGTTAATCTCTGCAGGGTCCTATAACGCGTCAGATTTTATAGAGGGCATACACAGGTGAACTCTCTAATTCTTTACTCTTAGATGTAAAGACTTTGCGTGCTCTCCAAGTAGTCAGTAGTAAGTAGATAGTCCAACCCGCATTGGGTTGCTAACTCATCATCATCGCTAACTTCCTGATCAAGGCATCGATATTTTTGCTATAAAATCTGAAGTCACAGAATATTTCGTCACAGCCTTGATTCATATCTGGGACCAATCGATCTGTAGTCAAAAATGCAAACTAGACCAACGAGGTAGTCAGCCGACCATAAATTTGATGGTTAATTGTTTACGCAATCAGGACTTTCAATTAAAACGTAATTTTAAAGCAAAGTAAGAAAACCGTATTATTAACAGTATCCTGAAATATTTCATTTTTTATTTAACTTTTAAAAGAATTTAATCCAGCGAGATAATTATAAGATTCTACTTTTTTATCATAATACCAACCTCCAGGTATTGGAAACGTATTTCTTTGAGGGTAGGAATAAAAATAGCGTCACGTAGTACCGTGCGGCGGATGCCGGCCGCGCTTCGCTTCGAGTGCGGTTCGAGATCCTTAATTACATTTCAATCTCCAAAGCGTTTAATTGCTTTACTAATTTTATTTATCTTATATCCCTCAGTAGCGTTTTCATGGCAGTTTTATCACGAAAACCATAATTAATAAGGAAAGAAAATTAAACGGTTTTTCTCAATATCTTCGACGTCGTGAACAGTATCTGTATAACCTTTAATTAAGCGATGTCCGTTTTATAATTATAAATTGTGTATTTTTCTGATATCAAATCCATTTATAATAAGGTCTGGGTGGTTTGTGTTTCGAACAAATAATACTTACTTATTTCTTACTTATTTTACTTTCTAACAGTTTGTGACTCAAAAATGGCTAAACATAACTGATTTATTATTCTTACACGTGACCTAATTGTTGAGTTAATTTATTCTTGCGCACATTTTTATGCTATCTCAATGTTCCTAACTGTATGAGACTACAATGGGACGTGATTCGTATGCAAGCATTGTTTTATGTAAAATACACCCTGTGTTCTATTAGTAAAATAAATGGCTCACATACTTGCTCTTTGTAATTAACTCGTCTTTTTTCCTCTGGAGTAAGGTCCGTGCTTGTGGTAAAACCACAAAATAGATAGATAGAACAATCTCCAGACTCTCTCGCACACAGACACCATTCACTCGGACTCCATAGGAACCGTCTGACCGGTGGCATCCTTTTAAGAGACGCGTCTGTGATAAACTTAAATTATTATTTTTGATTTATATTTATTTCTATTTTATTACCAAGAATAAATCAATTACCATAATAGTGTTTGTGCATAAACCACAGTAAATAACATAAGCGTTATAACCCATTGGCAGACCTGCACGGAAAGATTTCCTGCATCAGCTTTTTTAATGAAACAACATCATTAAAACTATATCATTGAAGTTTCAAACAAATCAGCTGATCCAATAAAATATTTACAGTCACAAAAGAGCACAAGGTTACATAGACATACTTTGTAGAATAAAATAAGCGGCATTTTCCGCGCTGTGCCCGGAACAACACACAATTTGTGCACCAACCGGGAGCAGTAAACACGGCAGCAGGCAGACAGCGCTCGCAGCTCGAATTTCTTCAAAACGTTATGTAATGCAACATTGCAGCATGCCATAGTTTATCCAACAATCGGTATATCAACTGTGAGGTTAGTAACGTTAAAACTAACTAACTAACTAACTAGTATCATAGAGCTAAACTAACTAGTATCATAGAGCATACATTTATTTTTTTTATGTTAAAGCAGACAAGAGGGGCATGCGGTTCACCTGATGTTAAGTGACTGACCGCAGCCCATGAACATCTGCAACATACTATTCTGTAATTCTGTTAACCACCACCTTAATTTAACAGCTGAAACTCTAAATTAATTAGAATATAGCAGCTAGAATTAAAGCAAATCTGGTATGTGCTTCCTTATTAATCATTTAAACACTATCCCCGAAACTTGTTAGCTTTTCGAATGGTTTATGCATTTGAAAATCCTTTCGAAGGCTGATATAGCATTCATGTTTCTATGCTATTCTATTAACCTATAGTTTTAAACTCTAATAAGTTTTATAATATGAAACAACTGCGTATTTATTAGTTCTTAGAACTCAAGCAGATAGCTTGTTGATAGTTACTTTGCTGGTTGTGATGTTTACTGTGGCGCTTCACATCGAGACATTCCCATGAGCCTACCCGCCAGCTCAGTCTCAAATCCTTACAATCAAACCACTTAATAAACATGACTCGAAATGCATTCAGATTGCTTGCTGTTCATGGCTGTTTACTTTTAATTTGGTTTACTATTATATAACATACTTACCGTCGTATTTTCTTGATCTACCCATTTTTTTTAATATAAATTAATGACATAATAATCAGAATCGTGACACAGAAGCTTGAAAATTATTCTTCAGGAAAATTAAATAATTTTTTTAAAGTCCTAACCGTAAATCTTCTAAAGTTTGTATACAATTCATTGAACATAGAGACCACCAAAATTGATATTCGAATTTCAGGACGCAATGTACCTGCAACATTACAAGTAACACAGCGGCCGCGGCAGGAAGGCGGCGTTTAATATCGTATCGATAAGTCACCTGCAGGCGCCCTCCAATTACTGCGACTACTCCGTTTGCTAAACACGACGAGGATGCTTAATGCTTCAAGTCTGGATTTAGCTATATTCGAGCACGCGTTACACTTATTTGTAATTTGAAAAATAATACGTATAAGTAATAAAAAAATAAAGGATTTTAAACTTGTTCTATTTTACATATAAAAATTATTATATGGAAAATACTTGCGTTATTTCTTGTGTTTATTACACAAAAATAACTAATACGTGTTATATTAATTTTTTAAATTTACTGTGAAATTTGAATTAAGAAATCAAAATCAGTAATGGAATCACGATGCAAGAATACTGATAAGAATTCGACCAAACCGCCATTTTATAAGCTGGTTTTTATTTCAGTAACTCGAGCGAGATGTTTTTGGACAAAATAAATGTATTTATTACATCCGCACCACCGCGATAAAGGGGAAAGTTGCGAGAGTGGATGGATGGTTGTTTATTACGCAACACCCACAAGAGAAGGGTTTCGTACAAGAATAGTCTAATATGATAAATGTGAATGTTATGTGTATTTTTTTTGTATTCTATCACATTAACTCACGACATTTCATGAAATGTCAGTTAATGTGATTGTGATTTCATGTCAAGAGCAAGCTTATAAGCTAAGTTATCCTAAAAGTAAACAACGCAATATTAACGACCTGAATAAGTGAAATAAATGAAGGTCCTCTATTTTGTAATCCTCAATATGGTAGTTAATTAATTCTTTTGACTTAGAACTTATTTGAACAGGACGCCGGAGCCTACTTCTAATTAATACATTTAATATTATCGGTCTAATTATACTAATATGATTATACAAATATAGAATATACATTAACTTGTATAATAAAAAGCCTCTGTGGTAATATTTTAGGTCCGCAAAATAATTTCACTTTATTTTTCGCTGTGGTTGAATAGTAAATCAATTTGCGACCACAAATCAAACACCACACACGTTTATATTAGACTGAAAATATTGTGATAAAATATGATTAAATATCTGACTGAAAATTATGTGGTTACGTTTATAATATGTCGGTATGAACTATTGCAGTTTGATTTGCTTTGCCGATTCAGTAGCTTTGTTAATCTTAAAAGAAATATACGGATATGCGATAAACGAATACATTCCAATGAATTGGAATTTGTATTTAGGTTTCACGAAAAAGCCATCGAAACGATTTTAGTTTCCTCCGCACACTTAGGCTTAAATCGCTTCAATGAGCTTAAACAAAAGCTATACCAAATATTAAATTCAACAGACATGGGATGACAATCATTTATTTTGAAAAGGAAATCCTGACTTTTATCTAAAGATAGGTATGGATTTTTAATTGTAGATTCGTAGAATGTGGAGCATGCGGTTCATCTGATGTTTAACGTCCAAAAATAGGTATTGTAGGTGCATTGCCATAAGAAAGAGGGGGTATGAAGGAGAGGAATAAGGGTAGGGAGTGAAAAATACAGGCATCGGTTACCATCGCTCATCGTACGAAGGGAGGGTGGTAACTGCCCGGTGTGAGCTTGGCTCAATTTATGCATAAAAAGTGCTCGGCTTCTATAAACGTATAAAAATAATAAGTTCACGTGTCACAGACCTGTTTTACATTCAAAAGCATCATAAAACTTTGTTCGCAGTCGTAATATTATGACGTCATCGTAGGTCACCGCCTGAATCCAGTCGAGCAACTCCTGAGAGGTTGCGTCGTAAGATTGTGACGGCTTATGCAAATACTGCTGCATGCTTAATGCCACTGCTTCGGGAATATCCTGTGCAACAGCTATAGCGTCGCTTTCAACGTACACGCTCTGAAAATACCTACATAAATGGATTCCTAGAGGATTTTGAAGAATTGTTTATTTTAACGAATGCATTATTATTTAAGAAATTGTTATAAGTAACGAAATTAAGTCAAACAATGTATTGAATGAATAAATATTGAATAGGTGTACTGTTTATTTTAAAGTGTATAATAGTTCTGTAAAGTTAAATATGTATTTTTAATGTTATAACACTAACAATATAACACGTAAGCAATCCAGATTATTATGTTAACAAAAGTACGCTTACACTCGCTATGCATAATTGAAAATGTATGTACTTAATTATCAGTTTTATTGCATAATTATGCAATGATGGGTTTACATGGCCGAACGTGTGACAAGCCCACGCATCATTTAGGATCTCCTTAAGTTTTTGCACCTATTCGAGCCGCAGAGAAGTCTCCGACTTACTAAAAAAAAACTTATGAAATTGTTTTAAGAATGTGTACAGACACTCGCTTGATTTCTCACACTCATCACACACAGAAATAAAAAGCTAAAGATACACTATTCGCTCTAAATTCGACTTGCAGAAGCTTCGAGTATTCGCTAAACGTGTATTGTGATAGTCTGATACGAATACTTGTAGTTGAGATAATCTTCGAGAAAGCTCCGTTCTTGACTTATGCGATGAATTTCTTTGAAACTGTTTCAATACTGAAATGATTTAGTATAATCTTGTGTTTGTTTTAACGCGAGTACTTTCCATTTTAAATAAAATACTTTTTAAAGGATTTTAAACGCGGTTTAAAAGCACTTTACAGCGAGCGTGGTCACGCTCGCTGTAAAGTGCTCGAAACGTCGGGTTAAATAATAATGTAAAATAATGTATAATAAACCGCGTTTAAAATCCTTTAAAAAGTATTTTATTTAAAACTGAAATGATTTGCTTAAAGTGTATGAATTTTATGTAAATCGTATGTGACCTCGTTTCTCTTCCTATTTCTGATAAAAATATTATATTATGTTATGCAGACGAGACAGCTGATCTTTTCCATGGCCCTTCCTGGAGCAACTGTTTCTGCAAAGCTCAAGACGGCATGTTTACTTATCACAAGATGACTGAACAATAATCTCTTCTCTCTTAACGTTTCCAAAACTAAATTAAAAGTCTATAAATTATAACAAAAACTATATTTGTGTTAACACAAAAAGTTCGACACCAATGCAAGAGACAGTATGGGCAAAACAGTAATTCATTACTGTCTATTTTTACCAATTTGGCAGAATATGTCTCATTTCGTATGTAAAACATATCAAATTCGTTCATATTGCAGATTATAAATTTGTTGATTGAGATTTTAACTCAATTCATATACCTAAAACAATTTCATTTTAACTCTTTAAAATTGTTTTGTTACTATGGAAGAGGCTAGTCACCCACAACACAGGGTATCCTAGAGTGGGGACTAGAGCTCAAACCAGTTCATATTTTATAGATATTAAATACATTTAAGACGTATTATTATTAATAATAATGTAAACTTTTGGTTCTTACATCTATGAAATGGTAGTAAGTAAATGGTAAATAAACGATTTCTTTCTTTCTTTCTATCTTTTAATTAGGGGGTTTTTATTAATTTACCGATGCGTTTGGCTCATACGTGTTTTGTAGTGGCTTGGCCGGATGTATCGTAGTACGGTTTACGGTTTAGCTGAATGAGTCGTAGTGTGGTGTAGTGTGAAGTAGTGTAAAGAAGTGTCGCTGTAGTCCGGCGCACTCTCACAAATAATATTTGATACGTTCAAGACGAAACTTACTGCTATCGCCAGTCTATTATCGCGTTGCGTTGGCGAGCTTGGCGCGACTAAACTTAAGATATGTTAAAACATAACCAACATTTATTGTTTTTTCAAATATTAAACGAAAAGAAAATATAGACGATAAAATATTTAAATATACACTTGATAACCAGAACCCAACATAATCAGTCTCAGGTGGCCGTACCGCCTTCAAATGAGTTGTGATTTAGTTCATCCTTTATAAATTTAAGTAACATGAAGCCTTTGATACGCAATATCTGACCAGTACTCGTATTAATAATATGAATTTAAATTATGGACAATTTGGAATGAATTATTTACAACACAGCCGAAGTCCCCCAAAAAAAAAACTTAATACTGTAATATACTAAATAATCTATAAAATTCAAAGGTGACTGCCTGACTGAGGTTTTTACTTAAATTACTATTGCAATAAATAAAGCAATCAGTTCTAACTCTCATTGCTATAACAGCTCGCTTTGTTACGTGCATCTAGTTTACGCCAGTTAAAGTTCCCGGAACAATTCTATTTCGCAGATCTGAGCCAGACTGGATTTCTTAATTAATCATTCAAAATGAAAATTCATGACTCAGCGCAACTTACAGACACGTATCTTTCATACGGAGATAGGTGCGACCGCGTCGCCCATGAATTAGAAATACCTTCATGCCAATGTAAACCTTTATGGCTTTAGGAATAGGGTTAAAATTGCGCAACGGGTTGGTGTTTGTAATTTTCCCGTATATGGAAGGGGGTATATGTATTCAGTATGATTTGCATTTCGCGCCAAGAGTGATGAGCTACTTATAAAACGCAATATTTCAGCCGATCCGTCCGCGTCGGAGGGGAGCTCGGCTGCTCTGCCCGGCTATATTTCCAATATTCATAGCAAACACGTGAACTATTTGCGGGAAATATTAAGAAAGTGGCTTTTACATTGCAGCCTATTTTATGATTAAAATATACTTCGGTGAGTTTTCATTTAGAGTATTGGTGAGGGGAGGCCGGGGAAAGGTTGTTTTGTGAAGATGGTGATTGAAGCACTTTTAGTTTATAAATAAGATTTTTATAGAAAAGTTATTACTTTGAAGTATTATTCTGGTTTAAAAATATTTTTCATGATATATATCTTATTTTTAATTGTATAATCAGGTAATGATAAAAGATGACAGATAAATTGAACAATTACTTGACATATGAATTAACGACGCGTACAGAGCGGTAACATTGTCAAGGCCAGGGTAATTAATCACCCAACTTTGCTCGGTAAACAGATTCCAAGAGAAAAACATGCTTGTTTACAGCCGCAAGAAGACTGGAAAGACCAGTCATTTTCACATAGAATAAAGAAATTCTAACGTTCTTATCATACAAAACAGGTTGCGCCTAGTTTGGGTCCTAAATCTATGTTTGTAATAAAATGATAATTGTTAAAAATATAGAAATAAATGAAATAGCAATATGTATTTGTTATAATAAAGTTTTACCTCAACTTTCCTACAATTTACACCCAGCGTGGCCACGGGCAAACTGATATGTTAGATTTGTTGTTGATCTTCTAAACTTGTCTAACATGACAAGAAGTTTGTTTGTCTTGGTAATAATGGAACCGTCTCGCATTAAACACGTTACAAACTTTATAATTATCACGTAAATTACTCGTTAAAACTGAAACCAAATACAAAACGTAACATTGTAACGAGTTCACGAGGTTTTCTCATAACAGTATCGTATCAACTCGCAACAAAAATGCAAAATGAAAAGAAATGAGCATTCATTCCCATTCGTTTATACAGGTTGAGCTGCGTCGAGTCCGCCAGTTGGGAACAAAAGAACCGCAGCCCGGCGCCACCCGGCTTCGCTCGCCAATTCACGTCTAAATATCACATGAGGAGCGCTCAGAACCGCTTAAAACATATAGCTAGTTAAAGTAAACAGCTATTATTACATATATTATCCTCCCTTTCATGTCAAATAACATCTTGTGTTTAAATAATGCATTAATGTAGTGAATAAGCAGTGTTATCACAAAACGTGGTCCAACAATAATTTCGCTCTGAAATTCACACGGGCAGGTTTTATTCGAAAAACATCGAATATTTGCTAAAAACACAGCTCACACGAGATAAAATGACGTTTTAATATTTAGCATAAATTACGAGTTACAATGCAATGCAATTCACCGTTGCGGTGGCCGCCCCCGACCGAATTGTTTCCGAGTATTTATTATTTACCTTCGCCGTACATTCCCGCACGCCACGCGTCACCGACACTCGCCGACATCGCCGACATTGCCGACGCTCAGCTTGCCGACACTTTCATTACAAAAATACAACTACAAAATCATCGAGCATTCCGATTCGGCCAATAAAGCGACTTTGAGAGCAACATCACATTTCACTTGCTACATTTTGTTTGCTTTTATTTACTCGAACCTTCTTGTTCATTTTCTATGAAATGAAGACAATGTTTGCAGATTTTAATTACTAATTTCCGTTCGTAATTAGTTTGAATACAGTGAGATAATATTTAGTTAGGGATTAGAACAGGATAACTTCCGAGAGCTGTCCAATCATGTTGCAATGTAATTACTGGGTATTATTTACTTTTCACAGTTTACTGGTTTCTGTCCACGACTTCAGTATCCTATTTTGCGTATCGTGTTGATATAGTTACATCTTTGACTATAGGTCAAGGGGTCTCGGCTTCGATTCCTGGATGTGAGTGAAAAATGTTTTTGAGATTTCTCGAACAAAAAAGTACCAGTAGCAGCCCTCAGTCTCGTAAAACAACCCCGTGCCTCTCGGAGAGCACGTAAAGCCGTCGAGCACGGTCCTGCGCCTGATCTCTCTCCGGTCGTCGTCTTATTGGATTATAAGAGTGCAGTAGAGAGTTTGTCTGTGCTTGAACTTGTACACTATAATATCTCCTTTATACTAGCTAGTCTCTGTTGACATTGACCATCATGGACGATATCGATGGAGTAGGAAGGAAGGCTATTGTAATATAATGAAATTATTTGATTGATGTTTGTGTAAAAATTGAACGCAAAGTTAACATGATCGAGTGAAATAAATACTTCGATAATATCAATCTATAAATACGATACATATATTATAAAAATAAAAATATTCTTAGATATATAAAAGTTCAATATTAATTATCTTACTCAATTATGTTGGTATTGTAGCTTCCTGAAATTAAATATCGGAAATTTAATTATTATTGTTCAAGTTTCAGTGGTTTTTATTACAGATCCTGAACATTAAATATAGTTTTTTTTTTATAAATTAAAAAAAATAATTCTAGTTTTAGAATTAAACTATTTAACTAAACATTATTCAAATTCTTTAACTTCGTTCACTGAACGCTTTGAAATAAATGAACCACGTGTAAAAGAAAGAAGCGTTGCTCTGGAAGCCGCCACGTATCGCGCTATTAGATTAGGCGTTCTAATTAAATAGA
>LQNK01001035.1:0-48447 GCA_001586405.1 Phoebis sennae
TGAAAATATTTAATGTACAGACACGGCTAGTCTACGATTTTATTATATGTATAGATAGATAGACTTTATACTTTACATATTTTTTTAGGATTTTTAGAACGATTGAGTTAATTGTGTTTTAGAGAAAGGTTTTTGTAATTCCGTTGTGCCATGTGCATTTATATTTAGCGTTCCGAACAGCAAACGTTTGACTGACGCGAAGCGTAAAATCTGTTATTTTTTTATTTATTTAATACTAGCTTTCCGCCCGCGGCTTCGCACGCGTGGGCTACTAATTTCTGTATTTTTAGAGCAGCACCACTAAATTAAAAAAAATACGATCGCAGAACCAGTGATATATGCGCATGTCTATAGTTTTTTTAATAATTTTCTATGGAAATAGGTTTGACCAAAATCTCACAGAGCGCGCGCCTCTTTAAAAATACAGAAAATAGGAGCCACGCGAGCGAAGCCGCGGGCAGAGAGTTAGTTATTTTTATAAGGTTTTTGAGGATTCATTGAGTGTTTTAATGTCTTAATCTATACGTTAAGAGTATAAAAAGGCATGTTCGCAACTCAACCAAAATCTCACATTGTCACGTGGTATGACATTTTACGACTTTAGAAGCGTATATCTCAAAAAATATTTATTTTAGCAGAAAACGCATTTAAAAACCTCGATATCATTTTTAAAGACCTTTCTAATGAAACCTCACTCAAAGTTGTATTCGCGAATTTGTTTTTTTACCCTCCGTTTACATGTATGGAGAGCCACCCCAAAAATATATTTTTTTAAATAAAATGTAGCCTATAAGTAGCACCTAATATTGGTCTATCAGCATGTGAAATTTTATAAAAATCTGCCCAGTGGTTATTACGTGATTGACGCACATACAAACAGATAAACAGACAAACAGACAAACAGAAAAAAATTTTTTTTTTCCATGGTTTTGGTATCTATAGAACATACATATTGCATACCAATTACTCTTTTTGAAAAATATTCAATGTACAGAAATGGTTGGGTTACTGCTTTATTATATGTATAGACTAGCTGTACCCAGCGTTTCACCCGTGTATATCTCAAGTTACCGCGGGATTTCCCGGATAAAAGTTCCTATATATTTGATCCTTAATCCTACTAATTTCGGTGGTTCAAGCGTGAAGAAGAGACATACATATAGCCAGTGATTCCCAAAATGGTCTATTTCGACCCCTAGGGGTCTATGACGAACTGCAAGTAGTCTACGACACAAAAAAGTTTAGGGAACTTTAATAAAGACCGACAAAGAGTTACTTTCGCAATTATAATAGTAAGGATGGAAAATGCTCACGTTAAAATAGCACAAGGAAACACTTTTACCATTAAATTCTCCAAATATAGCCCAAGAAAGACGATTACTAAACAAACATAAATGCGTCAGAAAAGGACTTGCCTCGTCATCAAATTACAGGCTGTATGCTATCTATCATACTCACGTGTCACCAGAGAAATTACCTTTTTATAAAACATTTTGTACGTAAATAATATTTTTAAGTACAAGTTTTACTACAAAATCCAATTTTGCAAAAAGCAAAAACAATTTTTTAATAATAATTTATATTTTCATTTTTTAATGTTTTTTTTTTCAATATTTTAATAGGGTGCTTAAAAAACAATGATATTTTTTAAAGGTTGGTTAATTCATATTAAACAGTAAAAATATGACATCAGTAAATAAATGTTTTCTAAAAAAATAAGTAACAATTAAAAACTTTTCATCATTTGAAAAAATCCATGTCAGATTACTTTTCAATACGAAAACTTCTTCTTTATCTTCTTTATCTTTGCCTGTTCCCATTATTTGGGGTCGGCTCTCCTCGTTTTTATGCGCCAGGTTGTTCTGTCCTGGGTTGTCTGAGTGTTCAATTGGGCTCGCTCCAAGTCGTTTGACACTGTCGACCACCAAGTAGCTGGAGGACGTCCCACGCCCCTTTTCTTGTCGGGGATGGCCAACGCTTTCTTTACAACACAGTTGTCATCACGTCTCATGACATGGCCATACCACCTAAGACGCTGTTCAGTCAGTTTTTCTGCAATGGGTGCGACTTTAAAACTTCCTCTGATGTGTTCGTTATGCACTTTATCGAGTCTAGTTACACCTGCCGCCCATCTGAGCATCTTCATCTCGTTAACGTGGACTTTTTGCTCATGCAACTCATACTCATTCAATACGAAAACGATTTTTTTTAATTTATACTAAAATTATAATAACCTAACCTGCACAATTTGTTTTTATGTTTGAACGTGGTAATCTCAGGAAAATAGTCCGATTTGAAAAAAATCTTTTGATATTAGACCATTAATCTAGGAAGGTCTTCTTAAAAGCTTTAATATATAACATTCTTTGGGAGCGAAGCGACGGGAAACATCTAGTAAGGGAATATTAATATTAAAAATATCATATATTATGTTATATCATATTAATATAAAATAATAAATAAAAAAATCAAGAATCTCTTAATAAAATAATTATATTGAAATGTACTGCTTCTTATAAACATACTAGTATCCGTTCCAATATACGGCTTATTTACAATTAAATACGGTCTAAATTGTGTTACATAAAATTTCACTGCAAAAGATTTTTTATTAAGGTTACTTTAAAAATAGACTTCATGTTTTTAAAGTTATAAATAAGTGACCTTCGTTTTTGTATCAATTTAAATGTAAATTATGTATATTCATTAATAATAATAACTATTGAAGAATCGTGATTTAAGAAAATCCGTTTAAACCGTATGATCTGTAGTATTTATATTATAATTTATTGTTCGCTCAAATCGATGACCTTGTCCTTCCCGTCTCACTCGCACAACAATTAATCACTATCTTCCATCCCTTTCCCTCCGACACTATTAAGCAATGTTGATTTCCGTGGTGTTTTCCTACGATAATAAATTAATCGAGATTAAACTTTAATCCGAGGCCATAGCGTTTATATTTAAATAACGTCAACTTTTCAGTGTTTATCTTATGCTTTACATTCAAAAGGTATTATATGCCAAATTAAAATCAAACGAAAACAATACGTATGGTTATGAAATAAGTGTCAAAATTGTTTGCTTGGATATATTGATATGTGCATTAAATTAAGTCAAATCTGTATGTTATCTTACACATTTAGCAATGTCATACATTTGTATGTACTTAGTAATGAGACGCCGCGGTTATAGCGTGTACGTATTTCGCGAATTTAACTAATTTCATAGTGTTTTAGTGTCTAATATTTATTTAGTTATAAGTGTTTCAGTGTTGCTTTGTTGGTTTAATTATAATTATAGTTTAATTTGGATGCGATTAATTTTATTTATTTGCGAAATGAGGTAATTTTTAGCGTTTATGCTTCGAGTGTTTATTTTAAGTTGTTTTCGAAAGATTTGCATCTTTTTTACATTTTATTGGATTGAACAATCTCGATGGAACAAGTATTTTTAACCTCTAGTTTTTGCAAAAATATGTATAACTGTAAATTGTTAGGTATTAAAAATGGTAGAGATTTGAAAATTATATCTTACCGGTTGTGAGGTGAGTTTTGATGAGAGCAAAAAAGTCGTAAATTTTCCTGTTTACTGTTATGTTATATGATTGATATTTTTTAAGAAATCGTTTAGAATTTTTAATTTAGTTTATTGTGTTTTGTAGAAAGTGATCGTAAAAAGATATGAAGACGATTACAGAGACATTTTGGTTGAGATGTTTTCGTACTGTATGATATAATAACTTGTCTATTTCAAACAATATTTGTACAAAATTTCATCCAAATCAGTTCAGTGATTGAAATGTGAAAAAGAGATACTAATATTAAAGAAGATGTTGGTTTAAATGTGTTAATCTTTAAAACTACTGATTCAGATTTAAAAAAATCTTTCTCTATATGATAGGCAGTGTTACCGTGGGAAACATCTAGTAATATTAGATACGGGAATGTTTGTTTGTTTATATGTGTTTATCCTCGAAAGTAACGTAGAGCTTGAAAAAATATTTTGAACTGATTATACGGCGAAAATATAAGAATTGTGACAGCCCGTCTTTGTTTTATTTCTAGCTGATCCGCGCGGCTTCGCTCCCATAGCATAATATTACATACTATCTATTTTCCGGGATAAAATATAGCCTATACGGATTCGGAAGATTCCCTCTAAGTAATGGTAAAAGAAATTTTGAAATCAGTCCAGTTGTTTTTGAGCCTATTCAATATAAACATACAAAAATACAAAGGTTTCCTCTTTATAATATTAGTATAGATATAGATTAAAATAGATAGGTTCATTCCGTATTACGCGCGTAAAACCGCGGCTCACAACTAGTTAATTTATAGAGTTGAAGGCAGCTTCATGCCAATTAATTCTCGTCTTAGACGATTTTCCTGTACGATGGGTTTGTAAGCACTTAATCCCAAAAGTTTCAAGGAGCTTAGTTTTACGTTACTAGTAATCCACCCGTTTTCACACGATACCCTCTTACCCCTTAATTTACCAGTAAGCATGTTGGTTAGTCTATTTCAGTTTGCCTAGAGATTGCATTTAAGTGCAAAAAAGCACTTCGTAAGAAGCATAGTAGCTGCCCTAAAATTTAGCACGTAAAGCCGTCGATCCTGCGCCTGATCTCTCTCCGGTCGTGTCGGTCTGCCGTCCCATCGGGTTATGAGAGTAAAGGAATAGAGAGTGCACCTGTGTTAGCATACATACTGCTCCTGCGCAACTAGCTATTCTCTGTTGATTTTGGCCACCATGACCGATTATTTCTTAATGTATTTAGTAAAACAGATGCTTTTTCTTTTCATAATTGTAAGCGATTGATAAATGTTAAGGACATTTTATTTGGAGGTTAGTTTTTATTAATAAAAGTAACGGTATTGTGTATCTGTCATGCTCTTGCGCCGTTTTTCGATTTTAAATAAACATCGTTTTTTAATTTGCATAGGAGGAAGTAATAATTAATCGTTTAATATCTTGTAAGCCTTTAATTACCGAAAATATATAATTTTTTTTTTATTAATTAATGAAGACGAAAATGAATTAGTAGGACGCTATTAAATAAAATCGATACTTTATTGGCTCATTAAGACTAGGGTTTCCAACTTTATTGTCAAAAACAGTTTTATAATGTAGTGTTATACTTAGACGGTTGAATTATTTATTTATTTATTTTTAAAAATGAGTCCATAATTAGAAAATATATGTTAGATGTCCGTCTACAATCCAACTAATATTATAAATGCGAAAATTTGTGAGGATGTCTATGTGTGTTTGTTATTCTTTTACGCAAAAATTACTGAACCGATTATGATGAAATTATATATACACATGCCACACAAAATAGGGTCAACGTGTCTTTCAAGTTAATAATAAAAATTGTTGATAGCCTACATTGACATGCATATTTTATTTAAATTTAAAGAAAGGAAACCCAAAATTTTTGTAAAAGTTGGAAACCCTAATAGATATCTTAAGGTCGTCTGGATTGAGATCCGTAAACTAAATTATCTCATAAATTAATGACTCATACAAGTTTTCTTTAATTAGTGAAAATTGATAGTAGATAATAATATTATGTTGACCTCTTTTGAACATTCGCTGGGGTTAAATTTAGATTTGTTTAAAAACATTTTAATTATACTCATACATAGAGGTATTGTATACCAACACTAGTTGTGACCTGCGGTTTCGCCTGCGTATATTTATTTTCCCCGTTCCCGTGGGATTTGATCCTTTCTTAGTGGATGCCTTCGTCATAACATCAACATGCATGCCTTTCGAATGGAGAAAGAATTTTTAAAATTGGTCCAGTAGTTTTTGAGCCTTTTCATTACAACCAAACAAAGTTTTCCTCTTTATAATATTAGTTTAGATAAAGATTACTGTAAGGAAAAAAGTCCTACTTATATTATAAATGCGAAAGTTTGTGATGATATTTGTGTGTATGTTTGTTACTCTTTTACGCAAAAACTACTGAACCGATAATGATGATATAGGTTAGGGTCGAGAATAACATATAGCTATCTCATCCCAGAATTTCCAGGGAATCAGAAGTTAGATATGCAGGTGAAACACAGGGCGTGGATAGTTCTAATTACTTCTTTTGAGTTGATTAGATTCAATTATAAAGTATTTAAATACTTACCACAATTACCGTTTAATGACTGTTAGTTCAATTAATAAACTAAACTATTTCTATAGTATATTGTTAGCTATTTCTCATGACCTGTATAATTCCAATATGGTGTATTTCTTAGAAATCACAGACAAAGACGCCGTTCTTCCAAACGTTCGGAAATAATGAATCATTTACAATTAACAGTGGACGTTAACCTCACTTCTGAGGGCTTGCCGGCCTCTTGTGTTACTTGTCACACTAATAATATAATTAAAAATACGGTCGAATTGATAACCTCCTCCTTTTTTGAAAGTCGCTTAAAAACAGAACCAACTTTCTCTGACTAAAAAGTAGAAAATATTTTTGGTTCAAGTCTGATCACCCACGTGGAAGATATTCCAGGGAACTCCTCGAAAATCATCAGAATAAGCTTTGCGGTTAAGGTTTAATGATGTATATAACTACCCTATTATACTCTAACTCTGAGAGTGAATTGTGACTAGATGATGTGATTACCCTTCACAGGTCACTAAAATGTAAAAAATAATAGCTTTTTGCCAAAAATAAAGAAAATAACTTTTATTTAATTTTTGTTGAAATCTATACAAAGTCGGTGCAACATCTTGTTAAATTGAAAATAGATAAAGGCACCGACTTTGTAAAGATTTCAACAAAAAAAAAAACAGTTATTTTCTACTTTTTAGACTGACGAAGTCGGTTCTCTTTTTTGCAAAAAGTTATTATACTTTCATGTAAGTGCTTAGACTCATGTTATATGATATTATTATACTAATAATAACGCACTCAATATGAGAGATTTAAAAGGGCCCTCTACACAATGACGTGTGTTGTCGATGGTACCAGATAGCCACAGATAATTCTGTTTGACTACTCGAGTTACTAAGTGCAGCGGTGTAGAAATATGGACGGACATAATATAAAATATATATACAGTACATTTTTTCAGACGGACCGTAGGACGGTGTTTATCCATATTTTTTTTAGGTTGTTTGTATCATTTTGTAGGGCCTTCATATATCTTCGACATATTTTTTTAAATTAGCAAATCTTTTTTTCCGTAGAAAACTATAAGAGGCAATAGTCTCTTAGTATTTTGTTTAACATTTAATAACATGTTAAATAAAATACTTTTTAAAGGATTTTAAACGCGGTTTATTATTCATTATTTTACTATTAAATAAATTAATAAATAAATGAAACGAATTAATGAATATTAAATTCAGGTGTCAGAGAGATTATAAATAATAATGCTATTTATAGTATTCTTTGATTGATATAATGATAATTGAATAATCTAAAACGATAGGCAATTTGATTTAAAACAATTGCGGTAAAACCAGCTGGTGATACTCAGAAATATCATAACTAGTAAACTTTCCAGAATTTAAATTCATCGATTAGCAACTTTGGCCTATTTTAGATTGGTACAGATTAAGCCTTTGGCTCCAATTTAAAAAGTCAATTATAAGGGTCATTTGTCTTAACGGAGAGGTATTAATCTTATTATCTTATTCGATTCAGAAATTAATGCAATCGAAGTTAAGGATTTTTTTGTTAGTAAGAAAAAATATATCGACGATTAGTTTCAGATATTCTTAGACACAATTTCATGCTACTTTGATAGGTATAGAAAATTTTCTATTTTTGTAATAACCGCTTTTATGAATGCGTTGCACAACATTTGAGTCATAACTTAGGAAAATATAAGTAAATATAACATTAGTAATATAACATTTTATAGTTCTATTCTATTGAATTAGTTCAATAAATTTATTACCAATAGATGTGTTAGTTGTTGTTTTATTCCCGTGTTAATATCTTATGTAAAAATACTTACTAAAGTGACAATGATTTCTAAACTAACATGATAATATTAGTGGAAACTAGAAAAATATAGAATTTGGTCGATCTAATGAGAAATGTAAAAGTGAATAAACAAATCATAACGGATTTTGTTATATTTTTATGTTCAAATGTATACACACCTATATTTAATAATTTATCAACCAACATAGCAACACTGATGTTAAAATTTCATAGAAATGGCAGTCCAATAGTGTGATGTAGTGTTGTGATAATGTGAAACAGCTATGACTGTGATGAATGAAGTGAGGATAGAAACTGAACACTTTTATAAGCCGACTGTGTTGTTGAGGGCAATATGGAAGCGCACGTTGTCGTTCAAGAGGAAGAAGGTAAGAACACATTTAAACATTATAGCATATAAACACACGCCTGTAAAAAAGGACTTATAGTCCGTCAATTTTGCAAGATAAAGATGCAAAGGCAAAGGACAATATTCAACAAATCACTAAGGATGGTATTTGTAATTCATTGTATAATGTCTGTTTTTTGTATACCTTTTTTTAAATTCTGTATAATGAAGAATATAACATATGCACAACATGTTAATAGAAACTAAAACACATTAACAATACACTCAATTAAACAGATGTATACATAACACATTAACATAAGAATGAAGAGAAAACAAAATGAACACTTATAAACAGATATTGTTGAAGGCAATGTAGTAGCGCGTGTTGTCGTTCAAGAGAAAGAACGTAAGAACACACGTACACAAATAAACACATACATACAGGGTGTCCCGTAATGAGTGAAGCATCTCTTCGGGGATGATTGCTGAGCTAATAATCTATCAAGAAAACCCAATATATGTCGAACAAAAATATCATTGCTTTGAAGATATTAAGGATTTTGTAGTTTTTCAAAAATGTTGACTTTGCCCAATGTTTTATATTAATGTGGCCGTATTTCTAATTTGTTTTTCATTTTTTTATAAGATTTCTTTATGAGTTGCTTTGTTATATATATTTGTTGTTGAAATATCAGACAACGGAAGAAAAAAATATTTATTTCAAGCTATATTTTAAGTAAAATTTTGAAGTTAGATTTGATAGTCTGTCGGTCAGTTAACTTAAAAAACTTCTGTATTTAATAACGAATTCAAAATGGTATTAAAATTGTGATTTTTCCAAGATAATACTAAGGACAAAATGTAATTTTTTTAAAGAACGCTGCGTCTTCCCTGAGTAACATATAATAGGCTACATAACATTTTGCTACGGGAGCGAAGTTGCGCAGAACTTTCGTAATATTACATTTTCAAGCACATTCAAAAACAGTACTAATTCCATTAGTCGGAATTCAGATCTGCAGCTTGTTAATCTGATAACCTTTGGCTTTGACACTTCAAACGTTGCCTGCATTTGCTTTTAGGGCATTTTGAGATTGCCCAAAATTATTCTAACTTTATCAAGATACATTTACAAAAATTATTCTACAGAAAACATTTAATTTATTGTATGTTTGTATCTCTGTTATTAATAGACTTATGGATTTTGACGGGATATTTCACTATCTGCGAATTAACTAGATTTTCATGATTTTAAAAATATTATTTAGTATTACTAAACGTAACTGCTTATTTAAATTTTTTGTTTTTGCAACGGTGTTATCATGTTTTTATACAAAAAAATGTGCATTTAGTTCCTACTTGCAGTTTTTTAAATTGTTTCTTGTGTTAATCTTATACAGCATGGCGCTACATTGCTGATAATTATTTAACAGATATAAGTATATACGTTTTTCAGTAATGTCATGAATGAATTTTAGCACAAGGGTGCTCCCATATTTACACACTTTTTTATTGTTTATTTCAAAACTATATTTTTCTCCATTAACGAGTCATTTAAAATTATATTTTTTTTAATTAGCTCTACCAATATGTTAAATTAATAACACCATTGTAGCGCAACTTCGTATAATATTCAAAAATAAATATCATATAACTTATGCAAATATAATAATGCATTATTTGGCAAGAGTAAAAACATTATAAGGATATACAAATACATAATAACAGTGTGTATCTTCTACTTTGTAACAACAATAAGGAAATATTATTACATCTATTGTTTTGAACACAAGTTAACTCGTATTTCTGTTACCACCTGATAAATATGATTGTTTTTCATTCTGAAATAGAAACGGTCTGATAGAATGCAAAATGTTTGATGAAGTCATCTTATTGAATAGAAAATTATAAGGGTAATCATAATAATAGGTGTATAAAATAAATAACATTTAGATTTTTCAATACATAATATAATGTTTAAGTTTGATCACTTGTCCGAGTTATTTACATAATCCTATCTTCCCTTCCCTTACCATTTCCGGGATAAAAGCTATCCTATATCCCTTCTCAGGTTTCAAACAATCTCTGTATAAAATTTTATCCAGTGGTTTATATGTGAAGAAGAGACAAACACACAGAGTGACTTTCGCATTATAATTATAAGGTAATTATATGAAAGGAATTTTTATAGAGCCATCAAGCCGCAACTCCTGAACGGATTTTAATGAAATTTGGTAAAGAGATAGGCTATAGACTACTTTAGGTGATGGGAACGCCCCTTTTGGTCTATATAAACTGAATTTAACGAACGAAGCTAGTAACATTAAAAAAGTAGGAAACAGGTAATATTTCATTTGTCAGGTTGACGGAATTATGGCCGATTTTCTACTGCTTAATAAAAAACACTTAACAAAACAAAGCTTGGTGTAATTACACAAAAGATAGACGAAGCAAATATTGGCGCAGCTGACGACAACCTGAGCAAATAGCACGGGACATAGCAAATGAATTTAATATCTGCCTCTTTGGTCCAGTGGTTGTATCTTTAACAGATCGAGGGGTATTGGGTTCAAAAAAAATCCGTAGATTGTATCATTTTCATAACAATGGCGGGATAGTAGCTTAGATCATCATTAAATTTAAATAATTGTAAGCAATTCTTCATTGTATTTAAACGTTTTGAAAAGAGTTTACTCGAGTTTCTTGCAGGTTTTTTGGTAGAGACAGCCTTCCGAATCGGTAGTAAATAAAAATTTTAATTATGTAACTGTAATGATGTTCTGAAAACGCCTCGAAGGATTTGGAAGATAATCGTTTTGACATTGACTTTGAACTCCGAGTTAAGACAAAAAATCTTTAGGCATTTAGCGGTGTCGATAAAAGACCTCCGTGCCTCGGAGAGCACGTAAAGCTGGTCCTATGCCTAATTAAAAGGAACATGCAAATAGCAAGGCATATAGTGGCTTATGAATTATTATATCTATCCTTCTATACTAATATTATAAAAAAGAAAATTGTCTGCCGGCTTTGCTTTGTACATAATAAATATGTAGACTTTAAATGGCCGATCATTGAAATTTTAAATGTCGTACAAAATAAATGTGTCTATCATATCCTGCAAATAACACGCTTATATAGTTAGTTATAATATTATTATAATCATGAATTGTATTTGTTCCTTCTCATTTTATTTTCATTGCCTGTATTTCTCTCTATGTACCTGTTTGTGTATGGAATAAACTTTCTTTCTTTTTTTCTTCTTCTAATATATGTACAAACAATATTTGTGTAAGTAAAGTTGCGAATTGCGTAATACTATGCGAAGTAAATTTCTCAATGCGTTTCAAATGACAAATAGATATTTATTTAAAAAAAAAAAAAACAATATAATAATATTAGTTAATCTGTTAATAAATACTATCTAGGTAATTCATTGTAATTTATAATCATATAATTGAATGCCTATTTTCGTGCATATTTTTTTGTAAAACGCAGGCCCCTGAAATACAGATAATGCTACATTAGGTGCGTTAAATATACAGTGTTATTATTCTAATTAGTGACAATAAATCAATTTCAAATTGAAATTGAAATAAGCGAAGTGACAAACCGACACTCAAGTATCGTCGAATGGGATTATGCGTATTAGTGCGTTGCGAGAACTCATAGTATTCGTGAATACGGGTGTAAGTTGCCAACCCAAATAACCCAGTATAGATTACGAATATGTGCCACTAGCATGTAAAATAAAAGGTATAATATAGACTCAGCTAACGACAAACTGAGCAAACAAGCATAGCACGAGACACGGTGGCAAATGGATTATTGCGTATTTATTTTAATAGAAGCTATATAAATAATACCACCTGTCCGAATTTCGTAATATTCTAGTATCTAGTACGTATCATGAGTTAAAATCGTGGTCATAAAATCAATTAATCTTCCATAATAGTCTCTATCAACCTCATCTAGCCTATATACAAAATGTCATCGAAATGCATTCAGTAGTTACGGGGTGATTGACACACAAACATTTAAATTTTCCTATTTATTTATATAATCTATAGATCAATAAAAGATATCTTACCTGAAACACCTTTATCTGTGAGTTTTTTTCAACAAAAATACAAACGAGTTAAATATAATATTTACATTATTATTTTTGGTAAACCGTCTATAAACTATTTCATTTACAAAAAAGTTTCTTGTATGCAAATTCGATACTATGTTTGTCTGATAATATAATATCAAATTTAATAAATTCATTATACGTTACAAATGCAATTCAATTATGCCAATCAAATAAAGCCATACATTATAAAAATAATAAATATCTCTTTACATCCATTCGCTTCTTGGTTTTTTAAGAATTTTGTTACTTTTTTATTCTGTAAAAATAATATTAAAATAACAATTAGTACATAGTTAAATTAATAACAGACGACCTCCGGTTGATCTCTAATTATCATTTATAAAAATGTCCTTATCAAAAACGTTTAATAAATATATTATTTAATCTTTCAGCCGGACGACCGGTTTGCGAACTACAAAGGAGTCCGAGATATAACTATCAAAAAGGTATGTAGTATTTTATTTATTTATATAATAATAATATAATTCCTACTGATAGCGGTCATGGTGGCAAATCTCAACAGAGAACGACCGATCGCAAGAGATATTATAGTATATGCGCAAAGACAGGTGAACTTTCTATTCAAACATTTAATAGTAGTTTGAAGTGCCCGTGCCACACATGTGAACACTTATTTCATCACTCATTTGAACACATGTCTGGCTTCGGTGTGAAAAAGACTTTAGTTAAAATGGATGATTTTTTTATTATAATTATTATCGACTACAATTAATTAATTAAATGGAAAAACCAAGGCTATTTTTATTTAATGCCATTATGTGAAAACCCATTAAAATGTCCCATTATGCATTGTTTTCTGAAGTAACTATATTTATTTTATGTTCATATCATTTATAGTTGTTGTTGAAGTATTTATTTTATCAAATATTTGTCACAATTTTATTAGTATTTATAAAAACGAAAGCTCAGATCCCAAGTTTTACTATTGTTAATAGTTTTGGCATCCATGAAACGAAAACATAACAAAAAAATTCGATTCTAAAAATATTTAAACTATATTGACACTACGAGTCATTTTTTTGTTTTGTCTACAAGTCTTTGTTGAGTATAAAGTAAAAATTTTGTACAAATGTTCCAGGGTCCAGCCGGTTTAGGCATCATGATAATAGAAGGAAGGCACACAGAAGCAGGTCGCGGTATCTTCGTCTCGGATCTCCAAGAAGGCAGCGCAGCAGAACAAGTGAGTATCAGAAATCATTAACTAATTTAGTGGCATATCAACAGCTTCAGATCTTCTGTTGTAGACGGGGCAAAAACTGAAAAATGAAACCCGCCCGCTATCATGATGTTAGTGGAAAGAACGGAGCGATTGATGTATTTTGGAAAGAAAAATTTGCATGTCAGCGAATTTGGAATAGGGTCAGTTGCCACGCTGGTTGAAAGTGTCGACTATGTTCAGATGAGAAATAATTGGGCATTAGGCCCACTCTTCTAATCTGAAAACCCTCAATGATATACAAGCCAAATAGACATAAAATTGACCCTGGCTCGCCTCCTTCACATAGATCCGGCTCTGCATATCAACGTCAGTGAACAAAGAAAACTATTTGTGTTGAATCTTCGATCCAATACTGTGGTATTTTTTTATGGTATAAGGGGGGCACACGAGCTGACGAGTTACCTGGTGCAAAGTGATCAACGCCGCCCATAAACTATGTTTTGTTAGGTAATATTATGTTTTGAAAATGATGAGTGTGCCTTGCTATGTTCTGGGCTGAACTCATTTTTTGTTACAAACCCTATAGAATGTCGAATAAAAAAGTAAATGCCTTCAATACAAAAATATCAAAGAGCATTTTCTACCTTATTTAGACTTATTACTATAATTCGTTCCTGCAACCTACTTTTCCGATGCTCACCTGAGTTTATAGGCTATTTGTACTGCAAAATTTTTCGAACCACAAATCCTTATAAAAGTCTACGAGTAGTATTTTCTTGTGTTTGTTTTAAAGCGAGTCTTTTCCATAAGTGAATAAAACTAACTTTTTTATACATTATTATTATTTTTATTATATTATGAACAATGAACCGCGATTAAAATCCTTAAAAGTGTTTTTATTCAAGTATACGAATGTAAATTTTTCAAGTTTGTTCTGAACTGTTGTTACCATGAGTAATTGATTGTTGTGTTACTTCCAGGCGGGTCTGAACATCGGTGACATGATCCTGGCGGTCAACAGGGATTCCTTGCTGAGCTGCAGTTATGATGCTGTAAGTTGATCAATCAATCTTCAAAGATGTATTACGCTGTTTTATATTATCGGAATGCTTGAAACTCTGCGAGATGATTATATGACTGTGAAATCTCGTGTTTATAATTTTGATTTTATTAATAATTTAATTTTCTTGTATGAATAGTGTAAGTGGTTTTGTAACCGTTCCTGTATTAAATTAATAAATAATTAATTTTGTTGTGTTGTATAAACAACTAAGGTATCTTTGGCTAGATAATATTTGCTTTATTGATTAGCCCTTTTGTCATATAACCGAAAAAAAGAGTTAACTTTTTTATTAACAAAATGGTTGTTTGGTAATAAACGGATTTTTTTTTTCATGATTAATATCACCACTCACAAAAAGACACACACATTCACCATGGAAACTTAACCTTAACATAATTTTAATAGCATAATTGATTGATCCTTCCAGGCCGCAGCGAAACTCAAACAAACCGAAGGTGTGGTTGTACTAACGGTATGCAGCCCCAACATGAAGGACCCTGACAAGGCCGACGAGTCTGGTACATCAGGTTTGATGTTCTGCTAGTTCCATTGTTTCATTAGCTTTACGTCCTAACAATATACATGCTAAAGTAACTTTGATTCCCATCACGCCTAGACCACTGAATCGATTTGGATAAAATTTTGTTGCAATATAGTTTGAAACCCGAAAAAGGCAATAGCACGATACCGCAGGATGCCTACGTCATAGCATCCACCTGCATGCCAAATTTCCGCCTCCGTCCAGCGGTTTCATCAATAAGTCATTCATTCAGTCAGTCACCTTTGAGTTTTCTATGTATAAATATTTCCCTAAATTGTTCCTGATTAACAAGTTTTACTAGAGTCTAGAGGATATAACAGGGTCTACGAATTATCACCGCTATGTGCTATGTATTAAATTTTACATTTCACGTATGTATTTTCATTTTGTTTTCATATATTTCTCTTATATTTCATTAGAAGGATTGTGAAGACTTTACTTAGTTTTTGGTTTTAATGCTATGACGTATGCTATGAGATATATATTTTTACTAAAAATTCTTTAATTAAGATTGACAACGTTTAACGATGATCATATTGTTTTTCAGGAGTCAGCGGTGGCCAAACTCCAAGTGGCACTCCTAAACCTGCGCCATCACCTGCAAAACGTAAGTATACTTCTAAACTAACCAGCTGTTCCACGCGTCTTAGCTTCTGTAGCACAGTATAAACTATAATAACTATGTCACTCAGTAAATATGCAAAGAAAACATTACAACTATACAAAAACACAAATATTTCCTCTTATAATATTAAGTATATAATATAGTTCGTTATTTAACCACTCTGTTAAGACTTATCAGGGATTTACTTGATTGATTCTATTGCGACTTGATGGAAATGCATTTTAATTATTGAATTCCGGTAGTGAACTACTGATGATTAATTTTCGAAACCGGTTGTAATTAAATAAAGTTTAATAATAAATAGTGAAAATATTGTAAAAAGTCTTTAATTCATTACTTATCAGGTATTAACTTAAGTTTGTCCTAGCTGTAAAACTGTAAAAATAGTTTTCAGGATGTGAAACAGAGAAACATTAATCAGATTAGATTTAGTAATTTGGTGTATTGTTTATCGAAGTTTGTGTTATAATAATAATAAATAGTGAAATGCATGTTAGTTAGTGAATTTGGCTATTATTGAAAATTGCACATTTGACGACCCGATTGGCGCAATGGATACAGCAATGGTCCACTGCGCTGGAGGATGTAGGTTCGATCCCCACGAGTAGAAAATGATTGCGATGAACATTGTAATTTATCCTGTCTGGGCATTAATTTATTTATAGCATGTATGTATAGCAGAATATTTGTCGTTTCTACAGATTTGTGGGGAAGCCATGTGTTAGGTTGTTCGCAGACTAATAGACTTGAACTTCAATGATATACATTTATTGTTTTTTAGCGGAACCGCCGGCAGACCCAGCGACCGCGCAGCCCCGACCAAATCAGGACACGGTGGTGGAAATCAACTCTAATAATGAAGTGCTTGGTGTACTGTTGGTGGGCGGCAGCGATACTTTGCTAAGTGTAAGTTTTAGTGTCAATGTCCTGATTGACTATGAGAGTAAAGGAAGAGAGAGTGCACAAGTATATTATAATAGCTAGTCTCTGTTGAGCCACAATGAGCGATATTTTTTTTTATTTTTTTTTTTTATCATAGGTACCTTACAGCTAATTACACTGATATCGATTGAAAACGCCTTTTAAACAGTTAATTTTTTCGAAGATATCATTATTATTAATATTCAAATGGAGCAGTAAAATACCAAGTTTTTGTCGGCGCGCCATCTTGATTTTTGCAAGAAAAAGCTTTTAAAATAGAAATACATTTGACCTTGAGGCTTGTCTATTAGGGATAATGGAACTTTAGCCAAAAGTTGCCTGGTAGAAATCGCTCGTAGCGATAAGGCCGTCTATTTGGAACTCTATCTTTAGGAAATGTTTTTGAAGTTTATTTTTTTTTTAAGTATTTTGAATTGTATATTGCAATCATTTATATATCTATATTAATAATTTCAGGGAGCAGCAGCTGTTATCCTGGATATTTACAAGAACGGTTGTATCGCTAAAGATGGCCGCCTAAAACCAGGGGATCAGATCAAGGACTGCAACGGTATAGCTATTACTAAGGAGATGACGTACGAAAGAGTGTGTCTGTCTATTAAACAGAAGGCGCCCAAGGTGAGTCATTTAAAGAAAAATTTAAATGTATTTTTTTAATCCTAATTTACTTTTAATTTCATATAAACTATATAAATGGTTTAATGCAATGGAAACACACCTGAATAAATCTTATGAAGTTTTGCTTAAAAAGTATTGCAATTATGATGCAACATGCTAAAATGTTGTTCCTTGTATTAAACAGGAGACAGAGCAAAAGAGTAAGATTTAATTTAAACTCACTAAACGTTCAACATACCGATCCCTTTTTTTGAAGTCGGTTAAAAAGAGGACCAACTATCATTATACTTGAGGATTTCCCAAAAATTGACAAAAAGAGAGTTTATACATACTAGCCGCGACGCTATTTCACCTGCGTAACTTCTAATCCTGGTAATTCCGGGATTTAAATAGCCTATATGTTATTCTGAACCCTTACCAAGTTCATAATAATCAGTTCAGTAGTAAATACTAAATACTACACGCAAATGCGTGAAAGAGTAACCAAAATACATATATAATCATACGTACATCCTCAAAAACTTTAGCATTTATAATAGTAGGATTTTTATTTGATACTTTCAGTTAAAAATGAACATCCACCGACCAGAGCCGATAGCCTACGATGAAATCGACGTGGAGCTCACTAAAAAAGCGGGTCGCGCGCTCGGTCTCGCCTGCGTACAGCCTGTCACCGGCACTGGCGTATACTTGGGCGAACTGGTAAGAGCATTTGCTCATACTGGTATTTATTAGTTTGAATATGTATAATACATAAAAGAGTTCGAATTGAGAACCTAATTTTTTTGGAAGTTGGTTAGAAAAAGGACCAACAAAAAGATGCGAAGTTGTACTTGACAAGAAATTTATAAAATAATTTTTATGCAATTATCGTTTTAATTATGTTCACTGTGCTTTCCTAGTAGGTACATATGGTTTCCAATCAGGCAAAATTAATAAGCTTATAAAATAGCTAATGTGTTAAAGTCTTTAATATATCTATCTTGCCACTAAATTATTGCACACAAATATGAAATTACAAGGTTTTTATTTTTTGTGCAATTTATTTATCAATTTTCTATCTTTTCGGTTTAAAACTTCATTCATTTATAAAGGTGAAAGGAACGCCTTTTATCTTTCGTCTACTGGATAAGACTATGTATCTTGAAACAGTTTGAAATACAAGTAATTTATTTATTTATTTATCTACACATTCGTTGAACACATCTACAGTGCTAAGACAACAGTGAACTTTATTCAAAAGCAAAAACCATCATTGAACTTCAAAGAATATTAAAAAAAAAAAGAATTGGCCAAATTGCTGGACCAATTTGGCCAATACTATGGTGTTGTTGAGTTAAACGCCTAAAAACACATTTTTCGATTTATTTTTATATTATAGAAGATGTGTTTTCAAAAGTATTTCATTCATATACAGCTCCCGGGCTCCCCTGCTGAAGTAGACGGTCGTCTGCAACGCGGTGACTTCCTGGTAACAGTAGACGGCAAGGACATGACCGCCGCGGACGCGACCGCCGCCGCCACCGCGCTCAAAGTTGCGACCGGAAAAGTGGCCATTAAAGTCAAGCGGTTTAAGATCAAGTGAAGCGGAACTGTGGGTGATGTTACGTAGGGTGACGTGAAAATTAGGGTAGGGAAAGTGAAGTAGGCTAGGTGAAGTCAAGTGCAATGTAGGGGAGGTTAAGTGAAGATAAATAGAGAAGGGATGAGAAGATAGGTGGGGTGAGGATTAGTGAAGTGGGAGATAGGATAAATGAAAGGTTAGATGCAAAATAGAATAGGTAAAGTGAAATGAAGAAGTAAAGTATAATTCAAAGTAGGATAGGTCGAGCTAATTTGAAGGTTTAGGTGAAAAGATCGCAATAAAAGGGAGATGAATGATAGGTAAAGTGAATGAGGATAAACGCAAAACTAAATAGGAACGTAAATAGGTAATGTGTATGAAGATAATTGCAGAGATACATTAGTTAAGTATTTGAGATGAAATAAATAGGGTAGGTAAAGTAATTTTCGGAATATTTCGAAGTTTATTTTAAACGATTTATACAATGGCAACGTTTGAAATAAATTACGAAATGGGATAGATAGAACGTATGAAAATACGATAAAGAGTCAGTTACCTTTTGAAATCTACTTAATTGCGTTTAGAATAAAATCAAGTGTGATCGGTTAGTTTATGAATCCTAATTTTAGTTGCGTTCTAAATCACTACTAATAAAGTGAGGATAAGTACAGTAAAGTAGTATAAGTGGAGTTGGGAATGAATGCAATTAAGTTTTTAATAAATGATGCGTGTATGATGTTTATGAATAATAAGCCCTAGCACCAATACTATCTGACATGCTGCTAAAGTTTAAGGTAAGAAAAGATAAGTGAGGATAAGTACAGTAAAGCAGGATAGGTAACGCTTTGATGTAAGAACAGAACAGAAGTAATAAGTACAGAAGGTAAAGTAATAAAGTACGATAGGTAGAGTTCATTGTCAATGATGGAAGTGTGATTTATTAGTTTTGTGAACATATACTTATTGATTTGAAATACTTATCGATTTAAATGTCAATATTAATTTCAATCAGTGTCTTAATTTTACCAAAAGCGGATTTTCTATTTTCGAATGTTAATTTATTCTATATTTAACGTTTATTCGAAGTATGTACCTAACGATACATTGGAAATATGAAATGTCGATGTAAGATCAATGCTTTCGAGATATGTTAATTATAGAATAAAATATATTGAAATTGAATTGAAAATCATGTTATTTTTAAATGCATCTGTAGAAAAAATGTTTAGAATTGTTACCACGTTTTTATATTTATTAAATTGTCGTGTATCTTTGCACTTTTAATATTATGGTAAATTTTTAAAAATGTTTGTTTAAAACGTAATAACAACTAAATATATTTAAAAAATCGAATAATAAAATATAAACAAATATATTATATTCAGTATTGTTAATTATTTAGATCTGTTTAATTAAGTTTAATAAAATTAAGATGTATTTGAAATTTATTTAGGCCGAAATAACCCTTGGTTTGTAGTTTGACATTTTTCAGTGTTGAAAACTGAATTTTACGAAATTTTAATAACGGTCAAAATCTGTTTGTACGTTTTAAAGCAATTTTGATATACTTATGTATTAGTTAATTTATTAGTGCAGTTTTATACATTCGTGTTTAAAAAAACGATTCGAAAATTACACTAATTTACTTGCCAATCATAATTGAAAATAATGTAGAATTAAATATGCTTAAAAACTCTAGTCTGAATCTAATTTCATAGTATTTTAACAGTTTAGGCTGTATCTTAGTTTAGATTTAGTTCAATAAATACAGATTAAAATGGCCAATAATATTGTAAGAACCTTGTTGTTGAATTTTACGCAATTTAGAGTACATTTTAGGTGTAGTTTACAATAAATAAAAATTGATACTTAATTCTTTGTTTTTAATACGATTATTTTGTATAAGTGTGATAACAAATTTCTTTGAAGAATTTACGCGAATAAATCATTCTTTTTAATTTTTTCCACTTTTCAGTTCTTCACAGAAAGTGAGAGAATTTTTTTCAAAATAAGTTTTGTCGTGTAAATTAAGCTGATATGAGATTACACAAAATAACAGTATTGTTATTTTTTTAATAAAGTTTATTTATTTTTTTAAGTCCCAGGTTATTCAAATTTGAATATTCTTTTTCAACATTTTTCATTCTTTCCTAAAGGCCTTATTACACAATATTTATTATAATCTAATTAATGTTCACTTAGGTGTGCTTTTAATAAAAAAAATGTAATTGAAAATTGTATTGTACGTCTTAGTTTTGAAATAAATTTGTACAATTTTGTTAGTCAAATTAGATTACAATTGTGCGTTATATATAATGCAGTGATCGAACGCGTAGCATAATTCTAAATACTTGTAAATTGTAAAAAAATTGTTACTATTATAAATTAATATTCTAGATTCGTAGTTACGTTTGCTTCGAAAGAATCGCAAAATTGTTAACAAAAATTAGATCGCCAAATTGTAGGACGTATTTTTGTAGTTTTTTTCTGATTTTTTTTACATTTTGTAAACCAAAGCTACAGCTTTTAATACAAACATTTTCTTTTCAAGCGCAGTATGTAACTGTACAATTTTTTTTATCTATTTAAACTGTCGGAGTATGTTAAATGTAAGGTTAGTATAAGTAATAATAATGATAATAATTAGTAGCTTATAGGATTCAATTTTTCTAGTGAATTTGAAATCAGCGATTGTAATGTGTCACAATTGTCTACCGAGTAATGTACCAAAATAAAATGTATGAAATAGTTCGTAATAAATTATGCGCTTTTATACATGCGTGTTTTATTCAAGAATTTAATGCCTTGTGTTGATTCTAATGCTGTAAAGTCTGTAAATGAAGTGACCAATGATTGAACTTACTACTGTTATCCACTATTTTGAGTTTTATCAAGAAACCTTTCCAAAAATAACCGCCCCTGATAATTTGATTTATTTCAAAAATGTACTTCAATGCCTCCTTCCTTTAAATCTTATGAAAGGTCTAAAATATAATAGATTGTTCTCAAAATAAGTTTAGTAGATGTTCGCATTACTAAAATTGGATCCGATTGTGACGAGAATAAAAGTAAAGCCCCTATTGAAGGTTTCTTCTATGCCCTACCAGACCAAGGGCATAGAAGAAACCTTCCACCACCACTAATCAATCAATAATTAATCAAAATATATTCTTCAGATTAGAGAATAAAAGGCAGATGGAGTGCAGCCGAAGACTCGAGTGACGCCGAAAAGCAAATACGTGTACGTACGAGTAATTATAATCACTCGAATCTTCAGAACACTCCATCTGCCTTTTCTTCTCTAATATGTGTTTAGCCAATAGTGTTTTTGAGTCAGAGTTATCTTATTCGTTTTTTAATCCAATACGACCATTACAATATATATTTTTTAAGCGGTAATGCTCTTTTATATAGGAAACAAGTTTTAAATAAAATTCCTATTCATAAATTAAGTATTTATTATTTCACTGCAATTCATAACAGATCTGTGAAAACTTTAATCACAAACATTTAACACTAATATTATGTCAACTTTTTACAATAGTCAAGAAATAAGTACATTTAAAACTAATTTTAATACCGATTATTAAACATGACTAGATATTACAACTATGAATTTATACATTTTGGTCTTATTACTATTAATTTAATCACATGGTATTTTGAGCAATAAAATACTGTTAATACTTAAGTACCAATATTTTTGTGTATTGTCAACTTTTAACATCATTATTATTTTTACAGAAGTGTTAGTTATTCATCTTCAATCTATTAGCTTCCTTATTCATACATTTAATTGCAAAGAACATTGGCAAAACAAAATTTTACAATCTCTCTTCCGAACTCTTTCGTATTACTAATGGCTTCAATCTACTCCGTAATCTTACCAATCTCTTACTCACTTTACCCGTTGAATGTGGATTCCTCAAATCTGGCATCGATTTACTTTCATGCACTGGTAACTCTGTCGTCTTAACTGTCCCATAATATCTGGGCATACTAAAATCATTTTCTTTGAACATTAAAGCTGTTTTTTGTTTAATACTTTGGAGACTTGTCTCCGCTCTATATTCAGATTTAGGTGGAGGCGTATCTGCAAAGAATCTTGGCAAATTATTGCTTCTTATTATAGGCGTGTCTGGTAAGGAACTTAATCTCAATTCGCTTTCAGCTAGAGAAGGCACTCCAACTGTAGACTTGCTCTTCATTAACGGTGGTTTTTCAGGCGTCAAGTGGGCAGGAATGTTCAAGAATGATGCGCTTCTATGAGGTACTCTTGCTAGCACTTTGTTTATTTTATTTGGATCTATGTTCTTTAGACTTTCTACTCTATTCAGTGTTGGTCGTAATTTGCTTGCACTATCAAATCTGTCCAACGTCTTTGCACTGTTTGTTCTTAGTATACCCTTCACACTTTCAACTCTAGGTAATGTAAGAGTTGTGGGTAAAGTGAGTACTGAAACTGGATCGTACTCATATATTGGAGTCTGTTTTGTGATCTTAGTTTCGTCTTTCAATGTAACAGTGCTCGGTTTGATAACGTCTTGTTTCTTTACAGATACGTTCATAGTCAATCCTTCTTCAGTGTCTTGGCTTTTTGAGTCTTCTTCTTCTTCCTCGATTTTAAACATATCATACGTCGCCAATAGCTCATCTTTGAACATGATTTCGAAGTCTGTGACAGGAGAATCGACCTCATCTTCGAAATATACTTTTGTTCTATTTGGTTTATCTGATAGGTAGTCTGGTTCGGATTTAGTTTCCAGTTCATCTAAAGTATTTGTGCTAGCTTTCTTCAATTCTTGGTCGTCTCTGAATATTAGTGATTTGGAGAATACCTGTAAAAATAGTGTCAAATTTAATTATTTGCTACTCACTGGCTACAACAATAAGTGATTGTTCTCAATTCGATATAATAGTGTAAGAAGAAGATAAGCTTTTATTTCTAAATCTAAAGTCAAAGTCTTATCTGATAGCAGGAATTATCAACACATGTTTTGCTCTAAACTACTAAGGCATTTTATTATTGAGCGCAAAATTACGGCCAATACACGATTTAATTGGGGCATTCCCGTCAATTCTTGACCACGATATTAAGACAATTGATTGTCTCGTCGATCTATATCACTACTACTAGACATGTTTTAGGGATATTATTTGGCTTGACATTATTTTCTTCATGTTATCGTGAAAAAAACAATGACATACTTGATAATTTGATCAATATAAATTATGTATCTTACTTCGCTACTAATATTAAACTAAGCATAAGTTTTAACAAATATGTGAAGTAAAGGGTTTAATTCACGCAGTTATTTTTCTATTCAATGAAATACAATTACGAAATTTTGTCTCAGTTCAATAACTTTTAGCCACTTTATTGTTGACAGACCACTTAACAGTAAACTCTTTATCCTCTAATTACTATCATTATCCTAATGCACATAAAGCACATTGAACCGTAGAGTAGGTTGACATTTTTTACAACTTGCTTTCGATGAATAAACCAAATACATAATATTAATTTCTAAGAATGTATGCATGATTGGAGTCACGTTCACACTTGGGATGTCCCAGATCGTGTAATTGGAACATATTTTTCACATTATGATGTTCAATACAGTGAAGGGGCTTGAGACTGTTTCTTTATTATACAATTTAAAGATAAACTATTTTTTCTTATAGAATCTCCATTGGAATTTCATAACATGATATGTGTAAGTAGACTTAAGCTTAATTTTCTATAGTGATCAACTGACTACGGAAAGGGTCTTAACAGAGAGCACTATTCTGCATCTCACTATAGTTCGTATACAACATGCAGTGTCTGATGACGGTCTATTCCTCCATATTTGGTTAACAAACCTTAAGTAAATAATATACACGACTGTTACTATAAATAGATTGTAGCTTACTTCAGTTCTTGATTTCATTTAGATCACGCTCTTAGGCAAGTCACTACATCACCTTAGTGCCCTTCAGAATAATTATGAGACTCTAATACCAAAGTAAGTACAAAAAACAATTCTGATGAATTAGGGTGCTAATTGAAATTGTCACTCACCTCATACAATTTATCAGCATGCAATGGTAGTTCATTAATCTCCCGGCTTATAATAGCTGTCTGAGGAAGGTGGTTGTTGTTGATGGGCTGCTGCGTGACCACGCTGTCGAGACTCGCGCCCATGTTTGAGTAGCCATTCGTATATAAGGTATCATCTTCTAACCTGAAAGTTATTGTTGCCTCTTAATAGTTATTGGGTTGAGATTGTCACAAGAAAACAAAACGTGGCATCTTTTAACTTGGATTGATGATTGTAAGCTTACTTCTTATAATATACCAGGTTATTTATTTTGTAATTAATAAAATTCATTAGTAGAAATATTAGTCTATGAATACTCGTATCGTAGGGTGAACAGTTTTATATATTTAATTCAGACATTCAATTCTTCTAAAATATCAAATATTTTAAATTTATATCAATACCATCAGCTTTTCTACTCCGCTTACTCTATATCACCTAATTTTTACAACACTAAATAGATAAAAACACGGTATACGATGGGTAGAGAACTTTTAACCTATTTTTTATGAACGCTACAAATTAAGAAAATTTGGGGTATAGAGGTCCTGCTTTTCTAAATTTGCTTAATGCTCTATTTTGTGCAAAAACGTAGGTTCGTAGTTCATAGTTCGTTGGACAAAAAATAAACGAAAATCACATGTTTATCACCTCAACATAAGAATGATATACAACATTTGATGACGATAAAACATATATTTGTGTAACGTCGCATAAGATTAAAATTGAGCCTTCACAAACTTGGAAATAAAAGATAAAACATTCAGTTTGTTTTTTAATTAAATACAAATGTTGACTGGGACATAAAGTATTTATTGTGTTTGCTAAATAATAAAAGGAAGCAGTTAAAAAATATATAATTAATACTCATATTCATTACAAGTTACGTCGTAAGACTAACTAACATTTTTAAAGAGAAATTTACTGAATATTTCAATCATTAAAATTTTATAGCAGTAAAACTTGGGTATTTTTGTTGCGCTACAACACTTAACGGATTTTGGTGAAATTTTTTATATGGATAGACTATTAGCTCGTTTAGTTGATGGAATACCTTGGATCCTGAATTTAAGCCGAGCAAATCCGCGGGTGGAATTTAACAAAATATAAATAACGAATATTTAAATTATTGGAATTCATTACCGTCTTAATGAATTCCAAACGAATGTTATGATAATGGTATTATGAAATGAAATTAATTATTTTCTTGTCTGTTTGCCTTTAAAATTTGATTTCAAGTTTTTAAAAAAATATAGTTCATTGTATACAACAGACCAATGCAAAAAATGACGGAGATATGCAACTGCTTTTGTATTACTAGTACTTAGTACTTATGAATATAAAATTACAAAGGATTACAAAATCCTTTTATGACATCCCATAAAATTTATACAGCGTATTAAAACGATCTTATAATTATATTAAATGTATGCACAATCTTCATTTATTCAAACTATTTAAGAGTACACTGTTTTATTATTATTCCTATTATGACAAAAGGATTAAAAATAGTTCTATCTGTTTTTTAGATGAAAACACTATATTTTGTTCTGTAATCAATCATCCTTTTGTATAATTTAAAAGCTAATTGTTCTTGACATAATATGACGCTCGCGTTTGATTATAAATCCGTATAAAAGTATCCTATCAAATAATGCAGCTAACAACCTATCTGTGTACGAAATTCCATTCAAATTCGTTCAATGGTTGTGACGACACAAACATCTAAACAAACTTTCACATTTATAATATTGCTATTATAATATTTATTGTTACTTTCGAATAATCACAAAGTTAAAATTATTTGCTTGTCTATCACACTTTGATGAAAGTCATCTCTGGTAGTACTATCATACCTTGTTATTGGGATATTTAAAGAAAATTATACCTAATCTTTGAACGTTTATGTAAATAGTACGATTTATAACATAATACAATGTTAGTTAAGGGCTTATGTAGATAAGTTAATAAACGTTGAATAAACTGAAGCAATAGTGCACTTGTGATAAAATGCAATTGAGTTCATATCTATTTTCAAGGCTATAATAGAATAGAATAGAAAATATTTTCATTTAAACTTTTTACAAAGTACTTATGAATATCTATGGTTGTATAACAATATTATACAATGTTTGACTGCCTCGTTTGTCCAGTTCATCTTTGACTAAAGATCGAGAGGTTTCGGGTTCGACTGGGGGTTAACCCCGGCTCGGGTGGTGCCCAAAAAAATTACTGAGATTTATCGTACAAAAATGTCTCAGTAGCAGCCCTCAGTCTGAAGATTGGCGGTGCTAAAGCACCCTTTACCTCGGAGAGCATGTAAAGCCGTCAGTCCTGCGCCTGATCTCCGGTCATGCCGGTCTGTCGACCCATCGGATTATATGACAGTAACGGAATAGAGATGCTGTATTTGCGCACATACCTGTGCCCTATAATATTTCCTGAGTATCAGCTAGTCTCTGTTGAGATGGGCCACTAAGACCGATATTAGTCTCCCTGACTTCATTTTATACAATGTCTAAAAAACAAAGGGAGGTTCTCTCTTTGCACCTACTGATTAGAAGACGAGGATCAGTTAGTTAAGCGGCGTACTGCGCTTGGTGCATTGATGGGTCACCGCGTAATGGTGTTTCAGTGATCTCCATATTTAAGAGGCATGTTAAAAGTTAGTCCCAGGTGTTGTTAGACAGTAGAAGTTTAACAAAGTATCAAAGTCGAAAAATTCCTAAATTACTAACTAAAAATGAAAATCCACTCTCTCAGTCAAAAAATAATTGAATGAAGTATCTATTTTTTATCAAAAATTACCAAGATTGGTTCCGATTATCTTTGCATTTTTTATTTATCAGTGGTGATTAATAAATGCACCTAAATTAGTGATCAAAACAACAATATATCATATTTTCTTTACTTCATAGGAAGTAAATATTTTTCCAAGATAAAAATTTTTTTCAAGGTGTTATCATTTCTCGATTAAATATTTCCTTATAGGTTGAGGAAAAAATAAGATCACGTGAAATGAAGATTTTTTCTATTAAACTAGTGAAAATACGCAGAGAACAAACTGGTTTAAAAACCTGAATATTAAAATATTTAATAAATAATATTTTATTATTCTTTAAATTCAAAAGGAAATCATCTTAGAATGTCTATCGTGATGTATGGTATGGTTTTATAATATTTTTCTTAGAATTACAAGGTTTGACTGCTAAAATATTTAATAAAAAAATATTTAATTTAAAAACTTTATCACATTAATATTGCAAAAGTTAGTTTATCATTAAACCTTAACCGTACAGCTAATTCTGTTGATTTTCGAGGAGTTCCCTTAACAGTTGAACAAATGGGAACACACTGACACTCTATCGAATGCAAAAATAATTTTTCAAATCGGTTCATAAATTTCGGAGATACACGATAACATACATAAAAAAATCGGTCAAATTGTTCTCGATTTGGAGGAGGTTCTGTTCCTCCTTTTTTTAACATGGTTAAAAAACCTTCAGTCTCACAGATACATACAAAGTTGGATAAATAGTCAATCATGCAGCGCCAATACATTCAATATATCCTTTATAAATAATACAGTTAATAGAAGGTGTTATGTATACAAGTAATGTATCTAATCGTGAGTGCATGATCTTGTGCGATAACGATTATCAATAGGAATTTAGTCTAGCGAAGGTAGCAAAAACGAAGGAGAACGTCGATACTATGATATATTTTGCTCTAAATACAATATACGCTAGTAAATCTTATATTGTTTGTCGGTTGAGTGGTGAGTGAGTTAGTTTAGCTACCGAATTCGTTGATTGAGGACTTTTAGTTACGCTAGTGAGTTCGTTGGTTGAACTTTTAGTTTAGCTACCGAGTTCGTTGATTGTGGACTTTTACTTTAGCTACCGAGTTCGTTGGTTGAGGACTTTTAGTTAGGCTACCGAGTTCGTTGGTTGAGGACTTTTAGTTTAGCTAAGGACTTCGTTGGTTGGGGACGTCTAAAGTAGTCCTTGTTTAAAATATTCTCTCAATATACGCATTAAAATGAACTGTATGTAAAAGTTTTCTATACAATTTCTACATATTTAACCGACTTTCAATAAAATGAGGAGGTTCTCAATTCGACTCTCTTTTTAAAATTAGATATACTTACTTATAAGTAGCAATTTTCTTATCGAAGCAAAACCGTTCTTCGCAGCATTTCCAATACATTGTCTCCAAGCAGCTGTAAAGAAAAAATATATTAGAATAATAGTAGAAACAATTTAGAAACTATTATATGAATCAAAATTTAGGCGTACCAAAAAAAGGACACATAAACGTTCATACATATGCTTGAAAAACATTACCCTCCTTCTGTCACAGTCGGGTAAAAATACTGTGTGCATAATATAGATACAAGGATAATAATAGTATAGCTTATCTACTTATACTTGTAACATTTCTTAGTTTATTATTTAGAAAATAAAGATTATCAATAAAAATCTACATGCAAGTAAATAACATTACTTGAGTATATACAGTAAAACACACGTGCAGTCATAACAATTATTAATCGACGGAAAATAACGTGACAAGAATAATGATTCGTTAGTATTAATTTAAGAAACGACATGTGATAGGAATGATTATTTCGAATTAATCGCGGCTTATTTAATAAGAAACATTCGCGTTCCTTTTGACTTATTTTACGCTTATGTAACAAAATTAATAAATAAATTTCCTGGACATTTAACACAACGCCATCTAGTCCCAAACTAAGCAAAGCTTGTACTATGGAAATTAGATAACTGATAGACATACTTAAACATACTTTTTTTGTAAATACATACATACTATAGATAAATTAACACCCAGACAGTAGAAAATTACAACGTTCATTACATCATAATTTTCTGCTCGTGAGGATAGAACCCACACCCTCCGGCGCAAGACCATTGCTGAACCATTGCGCCAATCGGCCTTATTTGAAAAGATGAGATATTTTTTTATATTATTATTTTTTAAACGAGCTGTGTGCGTATATCTGTTTACCCGTTCCCGTATGATCAAAATCTTTTCTTAGCGGATGCCTTCCTCATAACATCTACCTGCATGCCAAATTTCAGCCCGATCCGTCCAAAAACAACTTGTTACAATTACCGAGATCAATTATCGAGAATATATTATATACTCCAGTGGTAAGAAGTAGGTACAGACAGAATTAGTTCCTCATCGTGTTGTACTTATAATGCTTCAGGAAAGCTTGTATTGACATTTTCCACACTTCTTTGGCAAATCTTAAAAACATCATAAGCAAGGAATTCTTCGCTTGAATTTGAGCTCTTTTGATAATTGCACTAGGTAGTGCAATTGTTATATATTGTTAATAAGTGGTAGGTACCAATTATTACTGATAGTTTGTATATGTGACTTATAATTGGCTTTATTTGTACCTAAATAATGTAAACTGTATATTTGTAGCCGTAAGTTTTCCTTAAAATAATAAAATAAATAAAATTTTCTCACTATAACACACTAACAAAACACTACACATCAATCTTTGACTTGAATGTATGGAAACATTTCCTCATTGAAACAGAACTACGGAACATCACACAAATATGTACTCCATAGTAAATGGATAAGCATTTGAAAAGAAACACGAGAGCAATTCGCAAGATTGCTTATCGTGACAGTGATCGAATGATAATATCTTGCAAGATAGACGTTTGGTAATCCTGTAAGAGTTTTGGCACGACCTTCTACTATTTCATATAAAACTTATCATATGGTTTAGTTATTGAATATAACATTACAGAATTTTAAGTAAATTATGTTTAGTATTTTCTTGTTTGTTTTAACGTAAGTTCTTTCCATATAAAATAAAATACTTTTTAAAGGATGGAGGTATTTGGAAAATTGGTTCGGATTCTTGCAAAATTCATTTACAGGCTTGACGTGTGACAAATTTCATCTGTGTTAATCCATATTATGATCTGTCACATTGCAAAATTTCACTCTAATTCACACAATCGTTTTTGCGTTATTCAGAAATATTAAAACAAACTTATATAATTATTAATAACTAGTTTTAGTTTCACCCGTACGCGTATAATTACAAATTTTATGCCAAGTTGGTTCAGCAGATCTCTTCTAGCTTATAAACAAACAAACAAAGTTTTCCTCTTTATAATATATGTGTAGATTAAAGAATACTTACTATTGACAGGATTTACAAATGGTGAGAAGCATTTTGACATCTTCACATTTCGTTAGCTGTTAATTTCGGGGCTGAATCTCAGTTCGATCTGAAACAACCAAAAAAAAGATGAATAAGAAATCACAGCAGAAGTAACTTTTTTATGGAGGAATAGTAAAACTTTAAAATGAAATTAAAAGCTTATTAGTGTTCATAGAGGTGTTTAGAAGCCTAAATATCGTTATCGTATTCGCCCAAAAAAAGTTTATCTACATAAAATGATAGCGGTATTAAATGTTAAAAAACATCAATTTTCATTTTACGACTCAAAATGATAGGACAAAGTTGTAGAGAATTCAATTTGGAATCCAAGTCATAAATTTTTTGAGAGACCAACAGTTTGTCAGATAAACCATAAAAAACATATGCAGTCCTTTTTCCAAGATGGCCACCGCGTGACAAGGGTCATCCCTACAAACTTGGATTTAACTTTAAAGTGACCCCTTAATGGCATCCTAAGAAATAAAAGTACCTCCTCTGACAAACCCAAATGTTACTTTTCATTGGACAACTTAAAGGAATCTCGGCTAACCATCTCTCCTATTCACAAAAGCGTTTCGGATCGGAAAGTATCAAAAATCGGAACAAGATTCATACAAATTTTGACGGAAAGAACTCCGTTACGACGCGAATCAAAATTGTGAATCTAGCCCCATGCAATACCACCGCGTACATGACAGTCAACAATGCAGCAAATAAAGTATCATTTCAATAACATTTTTATCTCGTTTATTTATAAAAATATTGTCCATACACTCAAGGATTTCCCAGGTATGTAGCACGATCCACAATAAACTCAAGAACAATCGACAATTGTTACATTCATGCATTTCTGATATTATACTCATCGTATTATAACAATGTTCCAAGATACTTGAAACTATTTTATTTATTTTCGCGGGGGCTTCTCGTATGCTCATTGGTAATCAATCTGATATGGATTTCCAAACAGTGTTGATATTTGTCTAAAGAAAAAAATCCACTAATAGAAGACCCGATTGGCGTAGTGGATACAGCAATGGTCTCTTGCGCCGGAGGGTGTGGGTCCCCAAGAGTAGAAAATTATTATGTGATGAACATTGCAATTTTCTGTCTGGGTGTTAATTTATTTATAGTATGTATGTATTTACAAAAAATATGTTTATCAGTTATCTAGTTGCTATACTACAAGCTTTGCTTAGTTTGGGACTAAGTGGCGTTGTATTAAATGTCCAGGAATATTTATTATTATTTTATAGACTTGGACTTTAAGGAGATATTTTATTCTAAATTAATTTTTATACAGTAAATTGACAAAGCGCATGATTGAGGATATTTTTATTATTACTTCTTAATGGAAATGCATATTCAATCATCATCTCTTCTGAGAAGAAACTTTCATAATTTAATCGTATAAATTTCACACTGATCACGATTATAATCTATTACATAATTGAAAAATCAAACTTAATTAATTTATAAATATTACATTTGTATATATTTGTTAGAAATAACAATTCCTTCATATTTCCGAAAACAATCAATCAGCCATTTAATTACAATTCGATAAACTATGAAAGGAACCTAATTGCAATGTATTTCTTCAAATTTGTTTTTCCAATTACTTTGATGAATTTTTATTTCGGTTCATGTATTGTTCTTTAATTATAAGCCATAACAGCGTACATATAAAAAGTTGAGTAATTAAATCTAAATATGAATAGCTTGTAAGCCATGATAACAAGCGTGTACAAAAACGTATATTATTCATCATTCATGAATTGGAATAACGTTTAAAAAATATAACCGATTATGTGGGAAGATTTTAATAGACAATCATTATTTTGTGTAGTACTCTTTAATATGGTTTAGTATTTCCACTTTGTCAACAAAAGGCGTAGTTAAAGTAGGAAACTTCAAGGCAAAAGTGACAAAATGTATCTGAAGGCGATCTCGAATACGCTAATTGTGAGATGAATTTGTATTCTTCCGCCGTGGCTATTGTATGTAAATACAGCCGAATTGACCTACATCTAATATGTTTGAGTTCCTTAACGTGACACTTCCTAGGATAACATTAAGAAGTTTTTTTGTAAGCTAATTTTACGCTTTATTTTTTGTAGATAAAAGATTCAATTGAAGCATCAAAATTAATAATTAAATCATAAATAAATATTCAGGGACATTAAACACTACGCCATCTAGTCCCAAACTAAGCAAAGTTGGTTGTATGGGAACTTCATAGACATACTTAAACATACTTTTTTTGTAATTACAGACCAGACGCAAACTAAAAATTACAATGTTCATCACATCATAATTTTCTACTCGTGGGGATCGAACCCACACCCTCCGCAATAGACCATTGCCATACCCACTACGCCAATCGGGTCGTCATTAATGTAATTCTTTTACGGCCGTTTTCAATAATGTATCAAAGATTATAGATAGATTGTTAATTCAGATTATATGACGTAAGATTTACAAAAGTCATAGCAAAGCCTATCCTTCGACAGCATATTGAAATCAAAGTAAGTGCAAATAAATAGATTTGTCTGACTTTAGTAAGCAAAATAAGGGACAGATAGAATATTGAAAACGGCTGTTAAGCTGGGAAGCCTAAGAGGGGATTTTGTGACTTACTCTATGTACTTAGGGTACACTGCGTAACCATGTATATGTCGCAGTAAGATAGAAAAAGCCGTAACATAGTTATATCCCTAGGGATATAATTATATGCCGGAACATAGTTATACGAAGGCGATTCATTACTATCTCACTAGGAATATAGTTATAAAACGGTCCAAGTTTAGTGATATACTTATATTACTAGATTAAGTTTAGTGAAATAGAAAGAACTACCATAGAATTAAATAAAAATTGGTATCATAATTTGATTTTATCTTTATTAAAAGATCTACTTTATATTTCCTGCAGTTAGTTACAATACTTTGTGACTTTAACACGTAATTACACGTATTAAAGTAATTTCAATTATAATTAAATCTACCATAATTTTTGGAATTTAAACATTAACAATGCAATTATAACTAATCAAACACTAAAACTAATCTACAGTTTTGAGATATCTTGTATGAGATTTATTTATAAGTAATTTCTAATTTTTGTTCAGACAAGAAGAGGAATCATGACATCTAGAATAACATAGCACTGAATGCTTCTTACAGGCCCATCATTTACTAGAACACTGTTTATTCGTTTTTTACAGGAACGCTGCACACTCCGAAAGCTATTTCACTAAACTTAATCTAGTAATATAAGTATATCACTAAACTTGGACCGTTTTATAACTATATTCCTAGTGAGATAGTAATGAATCGGTTTCGTATAACTATGTTACGGCATATAATTATATCCCTAGGGATATAACTATGTTACGGCTTTTTCTATCTTACTGCGACATATACACATTTTAAAAAACGCTGAGGGTAGTTCGTTTTAAGTTTATGGTTATGGCTTTATCCTATTGGCGCGAACTTAAAATTGCCTAAAGTCCGTACTCGGTCCAACCAACCTTAGTTCTGACTCTGACCAACTGTCTGTCTCTAAAATTACATCCAATTTGGATGAAATTTCGTACAAATATAGTTTGAAACTCAAGCAAAAACATAGAATAGTGTAACGGCTTGTGTTTTACGCCGTGATTCTTCCTCGTTTCTGAACGTTCACGTTCTCGTGCTGGTTGCCGCGGTTTTTGGTTCTCGCGCGCAAAAACGAGACAATTTTACGAATTTCGTTGTGTTTTAGTATTTATACATGTTCTCTACTTTTTTTTATATTTTATATTTAAATTAAACTCTTTAACAAATAAAAGTGTTTGTAATATAATATAATAGTTTTTATTCCGGTAATCTCACAGGACCTGGAAATACACGCAGGTGAAACCGCGTGTCACAGCTAGTGAAAAATATAACTTATTCTACGGTTTTAATAATAGACTCATACTTTATCTCAAGAACGTTTGTAATTGACTTTTAAGTACCAATTTCTAAAAGTAAATAACATGTGATAATATTTCTATTGTATGGTAATAACGACCTTTATTTTGCCCTACATAGAATTTTAATCTGAACATGACAAAGGTTTTGAGAGCGCGAAATTTATAACTGTATAATAATTTTGTGGTATACATTTGTGTGTTACTTTTATTAATACTATAGCTATCCAACTTGGTTTCTCACAATATTTGTTTATATTCCAAATTTTATGTGAATAAAGATTAAATAAAAGTCTGTGAATATTTTAGATAATAATCAATTCGATTTAATGGTATTGGTTTCGAATTCTGGATCATCAATTATGTAACACTACATTTTCAGTAATAGAAAATAATTCGTATGGTTCTGGGTAGTTGACGATCCTATACTTTTCAAAGGAGGATTTTAAGCAATTTAAAAAGCTACATTTTTAGCCAAAAAACTACCGCGAGTATTATAGTTATTTTATTATATTTTTCAATTTACCGCAAGTGGAACTATCCCCTATAAAATATCCTACTTTCTATCATATCCTAATTCTTTTATTAAAATGTCAATGTTTGGATTTTTGTTATTTGTGTGTCAATCACGTCGTAACTACTGAACGGATTTTGATGAAATTTCGATTACAGATAGAATAAAAGATGGATGCGATGGTAGGATAGGATTTTCTTTTAACTTCGTGAGAATCTATTCAGTATTTGCGGCGTGATTGGCAAACAAACATCTTTCACATTTATAAATTTATAATACATATTAGCAGAATAGTACTTGACTCGGACATCAGGACAATGGATAAAACCATTAATCATTAAATTAACCGCAACCACAACCTTCCTTAAACGACCATAGTAATAAACAATTATTACTCAGAGTTCCCTCTGGTTCAGTGGTTAGTGCCTTGTACAAATGAAAGGGAAAGTATTTTCTTGAGTTGGTATTAACGCGAGTACTTTCCATATTAAATAAGTTCTATTTCTTACATTCCATATCAATAATAATGTAAAATAATGTATAAAAAACCGCGTGCAAAAACACTTAAAAATTACTGGTCATCTGGATTCCCATTATTTTCTCATTAAATTCACATTTTCATACATTTCACAGCACTGTAAAAAATTACTTTGACCGCCTCGTTGGTTTATTGGTTACTGCGTTAGGTTTTACTATCACTTGGTTTTGGGTACGAGCCCTGTGGAAACAAAATTTTCGGTACTTCTCAGATCACTTACAGTACGAGATCCGGCTGCATGGATCTGTAGGTATCTGATTATTTGAAAGAAAAGAAAAGAACGAAAAATCATTTATTTATCTCTACAACAGCACAGAAGAACATCATAGATAAAAAACATAACTCCTATGTCACGACTGTGCAGTTTGCAGAGTTAATTGAGGTGGCCACTCAACTTATGCCGGCGTCATTGACGGCCGAAGCGCTGATTTTTAGTGGTCCCTCTTGCCATATTTGATTGAACTAAATTGTTATGAATTATAATACTTACGTGCTTTTAAATAAATAAATAAATAAAATGTTTATTTGTTCCAAAACGATTACATATGACATACATAAAAATACAGCTTTGAACCTCACACTAGGATTCCCTGTGTTGTGGGGGTTTTAGTTGAGTTATATATATTAAATTAAAGTTTATACATTTCTCGACACGAAAACACATGGTTGCCTCAAAAGTACTTGCCGCAAGTAGAGGTTGTCATCATTTCTTCCACTCTGGATACGACCATTAATTGATCTATAGAGCCCTAAATGTTTTGCTCTTTGTGCATTATTATATGATTATATGAATATTTAATCTTTAATTACTGTTGGATTGGTATTGGTGGCTTTTGCGGAAAAGTGGTAGTTGAACCCTGAACAGATGGGCAGACTGAAAATCAGTGCTGTAGGTGTAAAAATCTAGCAGTTGCCATGCTATAATGTAAGTTTCTTTTCTTATTTGTTCTGTCGCTGTATAAATAGCAATAAAGCCTATTTCTTTCTTTGTTTCTTTCTTTCTTTCAAATAAACGTGAGCGAAACCGCGGGCTTGTTTCACATATTTACATGGTTCTTAGTGATACTTTAAAACTTACGGAAGAAAACAAAAAGCGTTATCGACCTCTCTTGACATTCACAAATATCGATTAACCCGAACATTATCATTTAAATTAATCGATGAATATCGCATTTTTACTGAGAACGTGATGCAACTATAATACACCGGTGTATTAAATTGATTTAATGAAAAATAAGTGGTATTCGAACAATTTTCCAATTATATACCCTTTTTAAGACAGGACAAAAAATTTTGAATTTATAAGTAGGTTATAAAAATATGTAGCCTACCTACCTATAGCGCACGATATTAACGTTTTCCATTGTGTAAACCGACGGCAGATATTCTATATTTTTAGGAATGTTTTTTGTTTGTCTACTTAATATAAATGACTCTAAGTCTAAATTTCAGGAGTCGCTTCCAAAAATAACGAGGTTTTTAATTATATACTCAATACGACAGCAAATAAGCTATAGTCTACGAAAGTATTGACTACAAAGTGAGATGTTATAGCAAGATATCGATCGGATGCCGCAACTATTAAAATACTTAAAATTCCTTAGCCGTGCCGAAACAGTGTCGCAAGCAGTAAGAGAGCATATTGAAATGTTCTGATTAGGCAATATAATAGAAATACAGTAAAGATAGTACATCGGTTAACGATCAGAGTTAAGAAACAAATTTAAATCTACCATAATTTGGATGTGTTAAAATTTTAAATTTACCAATTTCTGAACCAGTAAAAAGTACAAATTGTAGCCGACCATGTTCACAGTACTTTAATTTACATTGTACACACCGTACATAAAATTTATATTATTAAAACACGTTTCGTTTCACATATTAGATTTCAAAAACATCTTAAAATAGGATCGATGAATGAAAAGTTAAGAATTGTACGCATAAAGTAAAGCATTATTGAGGCAGTTTTAAAAATTAAATACTTCATTTAGTCGCTTGTTATTTACTATAAATACAATAATAGTAAGATTTAGTTTATTACTTCTTTGGGCTTAAACACTAGATTTTATGAAAGATACTCTAAATTGTATATTACTAGTATACAATTTGTAGTTCTTTAGAATACTTTGGAAGAAATTACATAATCATATCAAATTTACGTTTTAACCGTATTTTTTCGGTTGAATTAAGTTGTGATGATGTATGTATATCTGTTACTCTTACGCAAAAACAACTGAACCGATCATAACTTGATATACATATAGGTAAGGGTTCAAAATAACATATAAGCTAATTTTAATTTCAGAATTTTCACGGGATCATAAGTTACTCGGATGAAACCGCAGGCCCAGATAGTATGTTATATAATATTAATTATACTACGATATTAGCATATTAAATATCATATTAACATATCAAAGAATTGGAACGTAAACCAATATAAATCGAACAAAAACCAAGTTCAAGGTAGTGTTTATTATAAAGTCCGGATCCATTAGTAGGTATAGTTTTTTACAATATTGTATCATTTGGAGTTTTTGTGTATATGACCTTATGCGCAGAGCATCCTTCTTTTGAAATTTGGAATTATTTTCAAGGATTAAATGAAAACTTAAGAATTGTATACAACAAGTATTATCTAATATTGTAAATAGTAAAACTTTTTATGTTTGTTTGGTTGTAATGAATAGGCTCAAAACTACTATTACTACTGGACCGATTTTAAAAGATCTTTCACCATTCGAAAGCCATATAATGTACGAGTAAAATAGGCTATATTTTATAGGTTATTTAAATAACATTATGCTACGGGAGCGAATCAGCTTGTGACTACTTGGTAATTTGTAGTAACTAGTTAGTAATTCAACAGTTAAAATATAATATAGTGAAAAACTGTACAATACTTATTTTAACTGGCCTCCCAAAAAAACGTGGAGGTTATTCAGGGCGTATTTTTTTAAACATTGTAGTTGACAACCCTACGTCTGAGACAGCTATGTAAAGTATTGCAGGTTATATAATATAGCAGAAATACCAGTTAATTATTATTAGACGTATTAGGAATCTAAGTTGTTTACTTATTTTACAACACAAACGTTAAGACAAAATAAGACAAAGTCACGGAAAATATATTAATTATATTTTGTATATAATATTGCCATTTTTATCAGAGTATCCCGTGATTAGACGTTTTTTGTTAATAAGCTGGGATGGTAAAATAAAATATTATTTCTTTAGTTTAACTAATTATTTAATTATCAAGTTGATATGGACATTAAAACAATTAAAATTGTATTCGTTACATAAAAAAATATTAGCATCAGCAAGCAATGTTTTTTTTTGTATGAAATTATCAAACAACGGAAAAGAAAGTTTATTATAATTGAAATCAATTTTGCAATCTGATTGGATTTTAGAAAAATAATGAAGTTGTTGGGACAATTACAAGAGTAACATGAAATAATTAATACCAATTGCAATGACAGGAATTGTGCAGTTTTCCTAGTATTCAGGATATTATGACAAATGGATTTTACTTTACGTAAGAGCATAGTTCACAAATCAAAAGAAACATCGGTACAAAGGAATAGACTCCTTATTAGATGAGATGAGAAGGCAAAAGATAAAAAAATATATTTTTATAATATAAACAGTATAATAGCATATACTACAATTAGGTTTTGTCCGCGGCATCGCTCATGTGAATTTTCCATATTAAAAGACGTTACTAGTACATTCATTGGGATACAAGTATGTCTATGAATAATCAACCAATACGGAATAAGATATGCCAATCTTAAACAGGTGAGCTAACAGAACTTAATCCTAAACTTTGCGAAATGCTAAAAAATGGTAAAACATGCCGATGTTGACAAAAATAAATAGGTATCATTAGAGTATTGAAAAATTTATTTGCCGAGCCAAGAATCGAACCCGTGATATTGCAAAAATAAACATCCTGTATTATTAGATAGAAGATAAACAAACTTACTTATGCATTTATAATATTAGTAAAGATTTCGCTATAAAACATTGACAAACATTGCATTAAGTAAATTAATCTATACTAATATTATAAAAAGGAAAACTTTGTTTGTTTGGTTGTAATGAATAGACTCAAAAACTATGGAATCAATTTGAAAAATTCCTTCACCATTCGATAGCTACATTATCCACGAGTAACATAGGCTATATTTTATAGGCTATATATAACATTATGCTACGGGAGCGAAGCCTCGCGGATCAGCTAGTGACATATAAAATAATTAAATAATTAAAAATTAATTTCTTTACAATGCAGGGTAGTTTATAAATACGTCGTAAATAGTAACGTAGGTATTCACTTCGTGTGAAATACAAGATGGATTTTATATAACACATTTGATTGCACAAACAGAATTGGAAACTCCGATTTTCATTATCATAAGTATGCTAATAAATCGTGATAAAATTAAACGATAATTTATATAAACAACTTTCAAGCTATTTTTGTAAAATGCATGTTCCAATGATATGATAATCGATATTAAATATTTATAAGTTGTCTAAATAATATATTTCGTTAGTGAGTTGACTCTTGTCAAACAAGTGTCAGAATAATATCAAATATTGTTTTTTTCACATTTTCTTTAAAAAACTTAGTTTACTTTACAAAAACACAATTAAAAGAATAAAATAATTATTCCTTCAATTATTTTTTGTTCAGATAAGACTTCACTTTTTTGCAAAATTAAAAGAAAAACTAATAATATTTTTAGGTAATCAAGAGGTTAGGTTTCTATAATACTTTTTAACTGTTTTTTGAACAAAAATAACAGAATAAATCACTTAATAACTATAGAACTTAACTATTCAATCTTACTAATATATTTAATACTAATGCGAAAGTTTGTCAGGTTGTCTGTATGTATGTATGTATGTTTGTCACTCTTTAATACAAAAACTAGTGAACCGATTATGATGAAGCTTGGTATACATATAGATAAGGGGTCCGTATAACATAAAGGCTACTTTTAATCCCGGAGTTGCCCCGGGATCAGAAGTTACACGAGTAAAACCGCGAACCACGACTAGTACTAAAATAAATCCAAATAGCTCAATTTACTTACCAATAATTACATCCCACAAATTCAAAACAAAACGCACTTTCACTATCACATAACGATTCCGATACCGGTATCAATAACGTTACGATATACCGATATCCCGTTATCGCGACCACTCGGTGCGATGTCTGGAGTGAAACTGGTGAACGTGAGGCAAGTGAATCATTGGGACGTGATGGAACAAGTTAAAGGCGTTTACTTGCATTTAATAGTCTATTCATATAGCTTTTTAGACTATTAATATGGCAGGTAGAAAGTCCAAAAAGATTTGTCTCTTTAATAATACTGCATTTTAGCTTTAAATAATACCCTAGTATTTTCGTGTTTGTTTTCACGCGAGCACCTACTTTCCATATTAAATAAAATACTTTTTGAAGGATGTTAAACACGGTTTATTATACATTATTTTTCTTTTTAAAAATACCCTATTATTAAAATTACAAGTCGCCTCGAATACATTTTTATATACTTCGTTATGTTTATGCAATATATTTTTGAACGCGCCTGGCAATGTTAAAACCCCGACTAAATCGTCCGGCTTATTTTGTTTCTATACCTAAAACATCAAATTTCAACATTTTAAAAATTGCATGTTGCCTCAAACATATTATTAATTTTTTTTTTTAATTTTTCGGTGTTTATTCAGACTTAGTCCACTTCTCCCAAGCCAGGTCTGCAGTTCCATGTAGGGGTATAATAAAAAAAGCATCATACAAGTTTTCAGCTTGCCTCAAAAACGGTCCTACCTCAGAGTATAACTCGCTCGCTCTTATAACTTGTTACCTACACATTTAAAATAAGTTTGGCGAATTGATGACGTATCAAGATGTTAATTCGAGTCGAATTTTAATGAAGACAGTTTCCTGACAATTTGTGAGTACATGTAGTAATGTCCCGGCAAAAATATTACTTAAAACATACTTAGTATAATCTTGTGTTTGTTTTAACGCGAGTACTTTCCATTTTAAATAAAATACTTTTTAAAGGATTTTAAACGCGAAACGTCGGGTTAAATAATAATGTTTAATAAACCGCGTTTAATATCTTTTAAAAAGTATTTTATTTAATACTTGGATACCTATAAAAATGAATTTGAAATACTGTTGAAGGTGAATTTAAATTTTATAGTTACTTATACAGGGTGTAGAGAAGAGTGGATAATATGGTACGTTCAGATAGAGGAAGTTATAATAAGTGTCTCGGTTTTTGAGATATTCAATATTTTAAAACTTCAGGTAAAAATACAGTTAGTAGTAGTAGTAGTATAGTTTAGTATTATGGTTGCCTTTGAAGCCATAAGGTCGCCAATTATACCTTACTATACTAAGTAATCATGTGTAAAATTCTTTAGTGTCTATATAATAAAGGCTGAAAATCCATCTTTACCAGACAAGAAAAATAAAGACAATTTCAAAGATGTAAAGTAAACAGCAACTGTTATAAAAAAATAAAAAAAAAATAATTGATAACTTAAAATAAAGAGATTAAAATGAACTAAATCCTTGAAGCAATGTAATATATGAAGCGAAACGGCAATAACATACATTTATGAATGTGGTAATTGTGACCAAACATAGTAAGCGCACTTAAATCTTAGAAAATTGCTTGCTTTAGTACCAGTCACGAAATAAGTACCGTCAGCAAATAATAGCCCCGATGTGTCTCATACTATTTAGCAGTTTTTTTTTGTTTTAAAGCATTAATTATCAAAACTAGCCGCGTTTCAACAAACTTTTAAAAGTCTTACTAACCACTAGCCAAGGTTTTACCCACATGATTTCTGTTATTAAAAGTCGCCTCTCTATTATTTTGGATCCGTTAAGTTTTATCACAATCGGTTTAGCAGTTTTTGCGTGAAAGAATAATAAACATGCATACATCCATATTCCACAATTATAATACTAGTAGAATAGGATATAATTATTACACTATTTTTGTTTTGTGTTTATTTTGAGCCTGTCGTGTCGTGTCCCGGGCAAAAGCCTTCCTTCCCCGCCTCCAATATTTCTTGTATCGGACTGTAGTCGTCCAGTCTTTTTGCTATTAGTTCTTACACCATTCGGTAGTCAAGTTCGTCCCGCCATCTTCTTTTGGGCCTGCCACGATGCCGTCGTCCTTTGTTGGGGATCCACTGAGTGGTAAATGGTAATATAATATTGTAATATATTTTTGTTATTATTTAAAAAAAATACGGCTCATAGATGAAATTTACAATACTATCTTTCTGTAATAATATTTAAAAAAAAACGAAATTTTTTCTTAGAACATACTGTTACACATATAGAAATAGACAATATCAGTCGTCTTTTTTTGTAGACCCTAGCTATTAAAACAGATTCAAAGTGATCTACTTTAACAAATAATAAATAAATATCTCAAACGACAAAATCTTTTAAAAACAGAATAATATTATTTTTACAATTCATTAAACAATTTTAGTTTTGGTAAGCTCCTATTTGAGATACTTATCAATTTCTAAAAAAATAATTGTTTAATTTCGATAAACAACTTTTTAACAAAGACGGGTTTGTTACAACACTTATGACTCTAGATCTGCTGGACTAATTCGGCAAAAAATCTAATTTTAATAAGATAGCTTAGGACAAGGAGAAGGAAATAGGATACTTTTAATCCCAGATATCCCACGGGAATGGCTTATATACGCGGGTGAAAACACAGGGCATTGCTAGTATAATAATAGACACAGCTAATATATCAGCATAATAACTAGCGACCCGCCCCGGCTTCGCACGGGTGCAATGCTGATATACTAAATACGCTACAGAAAAACTGTGAACGTTGTTTATAAAAAAACATTGCTGTATTGGTTAAAATCGCTTCGAATATTAGTCATTATTTGTCGTAAAAAGTAAATGACAAAAAAATGTTATTGTGGGATATCCATAAGAGATAGACATATACCATCGCGGAGTTTTCTGTAGACCTTTTGGTTGTGTACAATACTTAGTACATTATTTTGATAAATCTCGTAGGATTCAGCCTGCGTTTGCAATGTAAGCGGAAAAAATGTAATTATTTGCGACATCACATTAGAAACCTCAAAAATAACAGTATTTGTCCACTATTTAATGGATGATATTATACATAAAAACCTTCCTCATGAGTTACTCTATCTATTAAAAAAAACCGCATCAAAATCCGTTGCGTAGTTTTAAAGATTTGAGCGTTCATAGGGACATACAACATGACACATGACAGAAAAAGCGACTTTGTTTTATACTATGTAGTGATATGTAATAGTAATTTGTTGCCGATGTTAGAACACCCCCGTGCCTCGGATAGCACGTAAAGCCGTCGGTCCTGCGCCTGATCTCTCTCCGGTCGTGGTCTGCCGTCCCATCGGGTTATGAGAGTAAAAGGAAAAGAGAGTGCACCTGCGTTCGCGCGTACATTTGTGCACTATATCTCCTGCGTAGACTACCATGGTCGAAATTGGTCAGGGAAGCTATTGTTATAATAATATACATACAGCAATTACTTTAAAGTAAATTGACAAACATATATGTAACTACATAACTACATAGATATGAACTTAAAAATAGTCAAATTTTACTTATGTTTTTACATTACCGGTTTTCAATTACGTTGTATTCAATATCATAATTGCTTTAATAAAAGTAATATTGATTGTACTTGTCATGTTTATTTAATTTCTCATGTCTCGGGAAGGTCGGAACCTTGCCCTAATTGCTCGGTGACTTTAATTTCTGCGAATATTGTAAAAACACATGATTTTGTTCACAAGAATTTATGTCTTTCCCTGTATAGTATTTTTACTCATGAATAATTCGTTTATTTCAGGTATGACCCATATAACAAGCATTAAATAATTATTATTTAAAATGTTGTCAAAGATAATAAAAATTAAACTTGGATGCTATACTATAACATTAACCTAGATATCTTATTACCTACACTACTACTAATTAGACAGGATCATTTTTTATTCCATGCCTGAAGTTCCCGAGTCCTGAGTCCAGTTAATGAATGAATACTTTATTGTATGTAAAAGTATTATACATACAACTTAAAAACTATAACATTATATTTTTAACCAATTTCAAAAAAAGAGGTTCTCTATTTGACCGTATTTTATGTATGTTACCGTATATACAAGTTTTTATTGTCAGATAAATAATCGATTCATGAATGAATACTTTATTGTATGTAAAACTATTATATATACAACTTAAAAACTAAAATATAATAACTTTACATTTTTATCCGACTTCAAAAAAGTAGGTTTTGTGTATGTTACCGCATACCTCCGGTATTTATAGCTCGAAATAATTGATTCTGTTAGTAAATGTTTTCTGCAAGATATTTATTTCGTTATTTACGTCCGAGTAAAATAAAAATAACTTTTACGAAAAAAGCGAAAAACAATTTTTTGTTTTGTTGCAAATTGCAACTGTCCTCATTTAAATTACTTGTGTAATTATCAATCAATTTGACAAGCATTGCAATTTGCACCATGCAAGCAATAAGGCTGTTGATGTACTCACATACAATTTAATTTAAATAAAAATATATTATTTTTAAATTACGGCGCAATAGACCATTATTGTATCCACTGCGCTAATGTCGCCAAATGTCGTCAAATTATTTTTTTATACGGGATTATTACAATAAAAATATACGTTTATAGAATACGTCTTTTTAGCTAATTAAAATTGAATATTAGAAAGAAAGAAAGAAAGAAAGAAAAGTTTATTTATAACAGAAAACAGCTACAATATTAAAAAATTGATGCTTATAGATAACTTAATAAGTAAAACATGTTGTAACGATGACTAAATATATGTACAAATGGAGGGCCGTGAATCTGTCATAAAAAGGATACCACTCAGCATATTGTTAAAGTCTGTAAGGACTTTAACGCTGATTTTCAGTGGATCCAGAAGTTCGGGTTAAAAGAAGTGACACATGTTGAAAACTAATATTAAAAATAAGTACAGAAGTATGTTAACTTAAAGTGAAATAATTAAATCTAGGTTAACTCTAATATAACTTAACTAAACCTCTTATAAAAAAAAAAGAAAAATGTAGAAGCATAGAAAATACTAGCAAAGACGCAAAAAGTAAAACATAATATTTACGTACACATCCAAAAAATGAAAAAAAATAAATAAATAAGTAAAATTCTGGGATTAGGCATTACATTGATTTTTGTATATTTAGAAGAAATATTTTAAATTTTGTTCTAAAACTGTGTATAGAGCAGCACTCCCGCAGAGGTGGTGGTAGATCGTTCCAGCATCTCGTTGCTGCATATTTAAAACATCCACGGAATGCAGTAGTTCTATGAGGGGGTATAACATACAAAATCTGTTGTTATTTTACTATGTATAAAATATTCATATTTCATATATATTATAGGAAATATTTCATTTTTTGTTTATTTGAATTGGAAATACTTAGAAACTACTGTACCGACATGAATTAAAAAATTATTTTACCATTGAAATCCTACATTATCCCAGATGAACGACGCTTACAAATATATTACATTTACATACAAAATCCATCCACAAATTTAAAGACATACTTTTATTTGAACTTGCCCAATTTTCAAGCACCACATACAAGAGTGATAGTTAAAAATTAAATATTTGTGGACTTCTTTTGAAGTTGATGGATCGTTGATGTTATCACGTAGATAATTTGTGACGTAACTTGTAAAGAATATTGGTCAATATTTGGTTGCTAGCTAAATTTATCGTGAAATATTAATGTTCGGATATATTATTTATAGTTTTTAAAATGTGTTAATAGAAGGCTAGTCTCGTGAAAAAAGGATGTTTAGCAAATTGTTTCCCTATTACCGTTTTTTTATTTTTTTTTTCAATAAATATCTGCTTCTACGCTCGAATATTTTTTCAGAAATCCCACGGAGATAAAATGTTTTTTTGGAATGAGGGGTATGCTTATCTGTTCTTCCAACTACATATACTATTGGTCGAGTAAATATAACTAACAATTTCCATGCACATTTATAATAGTAAAAGTTGAGACTGACTGATGTATCTTCCAATAGTTATAATATTTAAAAAATCCTAATAAAGTAAATCTTGGACTAATCAAATGAAACAACAAATGTATGTATTTTAACACACATTAGAACTATATATATAGAAAACTTCAATTCGATGCTGTAGTAAAAACTAAATTTTAAAAATAAATTGTCACAAACTCAAATCTTTACATAATTATATCTTTTACAGTGTGTTTTAGAGTATATTATCTTTCACAGTGTGTTTTTTAAAATTAAAATTTAAAAATTAATTTAAAATTTAGGTAAGCTAACTCAGTCATTTATATTCTTTGAAAATTATTACTGAAGACTACTCACAATTCTGACATACTAGTTCGTTACAGTTCATTTATTCTATTTTTCTCAATTCTATTAGCAAATCAACATTACATTGTAATTGTAATTTTTTGTATGACATTTTGACGTCAATGTGCCGATATTGATGAGATACTGACAGGCATTGTTCAATACACGTGTCGTTCTTATTGTTTTTATCTTTAGCTCTGCCAAATTAACTATAGTTTATTTTGCTCGCATAAAATCCTTAAGTATTACCTTCGAAACTATAATTAATACTTACTTTACTTACTTTCTTGACTTTGAATTTGGCTTTGCGTACTTTACTTACTTATTTTACTTTATTACTTTTTACTTACTTTTAATATTATAAAAGCGAAAGTAATTCAGTCGTTCTGTTTGTCTGCCTGTTCTTCACGCCTAAACCACTGAATCGATTTGCATGAAATTTTGTATAGAGATTCTTTGAAACCCGAGATAGGATTTTTAGTCCGGAAATTACAATACTAAAAATTAGATGTTTTGATTAACTGTTGTGCCAAAAAAACTGCTATAATATTTTGTAGTGTATTTTTTTTGGCAATCGTATTTTATATAACTCCATTCTAAATACTATTTATTATTTTGTTGACCGCTTGTAACAAAATAAAAAAAATATATATGACGGAGTGGTCATATTTATTTCCGAATAGTTTATGTTGTTTTAATTTCATTT
>LQNK01001036.1:0-33790 GCA_001586405.1 Phoebis sennae
AATTAGGAGTAATAAATAATGTAGCAACAGAAGCTTAATGATCGAATTAATTTGAGATCACAAATTATTTTGGGTTTTATACCTACCTATTGTAATTGATTGCTTGGTAGTGGCAGAAAACAGGTAGGTTCGAAAGTAAAACTCGTGTATTCTGATAATATTTTTGGGGAGTTGTTTGGGGCAAGTTGTTCTGTTCTACTCCTCTCCCAAATTTCCATCATCATCCCTTCCCCTTCCTTCATGGGCTGCGATTAGTCACTTAGCATCAGGTGAACCATCTGCTGCCTCTCCTATTATACCCCGACGTGGAAGTGTAGTGACCTGACTGGTGAGTTACCTTTGAGACCTAGTAGCTAGAAAGTCCACCAAAGAAATCTTACAAGTTGCCTCTAATACAATTTTATATACTTATTTATGTTTTTGCAAAATATTTTAAACGTGCCGGGCAATGTTAAAACCCTAATTAAATGGGCTTATTTTTTTTATTCAACATTTTAAAAATTGCATCTTTCCTCAAATATATTTTTTATAAGCCCCTCTACGTACCCGTCAGTTCATAGGAGAAGCATACAAGTTTTAAGCTTGCCTCAAACTCTGTTCAAATTTAGTATTATAAATAATATGCTTAGAACCTCGGGTGAGGTCGAAGTATGATGTTGAGATTGTTAGCATATTTTCGTCTTATCTGACAGTAAGACTGATGGATTATAGAACGCCCTATAATGTTATGAAATTTTTAATATATTCGAACACGAAGCACAAATCAACAACATTCGGCCATGTCATCTAAGATGCATTTTGGAGAATTACTTCTGCTTCTGATGTTCATTTCTTAATTTCAAAATCAATACTTTGCTTACTATATAAATAAGGTTTACTTACTTATATTTTCCTTTTTAAGACCCTTTGCTTACTGACCTTTGATTACTTCTATTTAAATTTCTGAGAACATTTTAAGCTGTCGGTCGCCTGATCTCTCTCAGGTCGTGTCAGTCTGCCGTCCCAACGGATTATGAGAGTAAATAGAGAGTGCACCTGTGTATGCGTACACTTGTGGCCTTTAATATCTTCTGCGCAGGTGGCTAGTCTTTGTTGAGTTTGGCCACCATAGTCGAAATCGATTAGGGGAGCTACTTCTACTCTATTTATGCCAATAAAAATATGCTCATATTATTGCTTTTAAAGTTGTTTACATTGCACTGTAGCAAAAAATATCTGCTTTTAATAGATTTTTTATTCTCCTTAGCTTCCTTATTTAAAAAAATATCTGCTTATATTGGTATTTTTCTTTCCTTATCTAGCTCTATTTAAAAAAGATCCACTTATATAGGTTTTTAATCTTCATATATAGCTCTATAAAATGATCTCCCTATAATTTTTTTTTAATCTCCATAGCTTCCTGTATTTAAAAAAGATCAGCATATATTGAATTTTTTATCACGTATAATTACGTTAAAGCTTAACGGGGCGGAACGCTTTTAAATAATCAATCAGACGCATAATTTTTTTACAATTACCGAACGAACCAATAAGCAATAAATTATTTGAAGATTAATTTGCAATAAATCAATATCTTATTAATAAGGGATTGAAGATGGAAATTGATATTTCATTATCAATTACAGCGATAATAATAGTAATTTCTAGGCTGGTTAATGTGCGTAGGTGTGGATCGAATACTGGAATACGTGTTTATGGTTTCATTAATGTTTTTAGCCATAGACAATGTTTTTTGAAGTATAACCTATAAAATGATTAAACAAGGAACAAAAGTAAGTGCTTTATTTATTAAAATGTGTAGAGATGCACAAAGACGCCATATTCATAATTATGTCGAGAACGGCGACACTAACAAAATATGGAAATTCTTGAAAACATTAGGAGTTGGTAAATCTCAAAAAAATGATATTCCTGATAATATTGATTTGAACTTACTCAATAAACACTTCACATCTTCTTGCCCCATTAATTCCAATTCCAAAGGCACTACGCTAAATTATCTTTCTTCTTCTTCAACTCCTCCTTATCCACCGTTCGTTTTTAATCATTTCACTACCGGTGATGTTAAGAAGAATATATTGTCCATTTCATCCAATGCCATCGGTTGTGACCAAGTTAGTCGTAGTATGATTATTCCCATCCTAGATATCATTGCCCCTGTCATAACCCATATCCTTAATTTTTCCATTTCTTCCGGTGAGTTTCCTGACATCTGGAAAGATGCAAAAATTATCCCTCTGCCGAAGAAATCTATTGTAAACACGATGTCTGATCTCCGTCCTATTTCTATCCTTCCATTCCTTTCTAAAGTCCTCGAACGCCTTATTCACTCCCAGTTAAGTTCCTTCTTATACAAAAATGATATACTCAGTCCTCTACAATCCGGTTTCCGTCCAGGTCATAGTACGACTACTGCACTCGTTAAAGTCACGGATGACATTCGGTGTGGAATGGATAATAAGCAGCTGACTGTGCTTACATTGCTAGACTTTAGTAATGCCTTTAATACAGTCGACTTTGACATACTACTTCAACTGCTTCATTCTATTAACATATCTCCTGGAGTGGTTGATTGGTTTCATAGTTACTTGCGGGATCGCCGACAGCGAATAGTACTGGATGACAAATTCTCGTCCTGGTGTGCTGTTAGATCCGGCGTCCCGCAAGGTGGCGTTTTGTCTCCTCTCTTTTTTGCAATTTTTATTAATTCCATTACGCACACTCTTTCTTCTCTCTTTCACATGTATGCCGACGATCTCCAGATATATACCCAATCTTCGCTTGAGAACTTACCCAATGCAATTCACTCTACCAACTCTGATCTTGCAAAGATCTCAGCTTGGAGCAATGCCTTCGGTCTGAATATCAATCCCGGTAAGAGCCAGGTCATTATTATAGGTAGTTCTCATTTCACAGCGAAGATTGACTACAAAAACCTACCGAACGTGATTATTGATGGCACTATAATACAATTTAGCAAATCTGTCAAAAATCTGGGAGTGGTTCTCGATACTAACTTGTCGTGGTCACATCATCTGAAAGAAACCAGTCGTAAAATTTATGCCGCGGCAGGCTCATTAAGACGATTGGGGAACTTTTTACCCATTTCCACCAAAATTATGCTTGCAAAGTCCCTACTCCTTCCTCTCCTTGACTACGCTGATGCATGCACGACCAACCTTACGGAGGAACATTTAAATACACTTGAGCGTCTCCAAAATTTCTGCATTCGCTTCGTATTTGGTATTCGCAAATACGATCATGTCTCTCATTTCCGCCATAAACTCAAGTGGTTGCCCATCCGACTTCGCCGGAATATGCACACTCTGAAGCTTTTATATTCCATCCTTTTCGATCCCAAGACCCCACCCTATTTAAAAGACAAATTCAAGTTCCTCGACTCCAACTCCTATACTCTCCGCTCTGTTGATAACCTTATCCTTAGTTTTCCTTCGCACCAAACTCACTTCTATGGTAACTCCTTTGTCGTAACCGCTATCAGGCTGTGGAATTCCTTGCCACAGAATATAAGACGAGCTCCCACTATCATTAATTTTAAGAAACTAGTTTTTGACCATTACTTTAATATAGCTTTCCCTACAAAATAACTAGATCAACCAGATATTTATTATATATTATTCTATTATATATACTATATTATATTATATTTATATTTTATATACTATTAATATACAACTATGTGTATGTATCTATTATTATATTATATCGTATGTATTTTGTATGTATTTTTTTTCTATTTTATATTTTATATGTATGACCACCGGCAATATAACTCTGCTATTTTTATCCTTAACCTAAGGTAGCCTGGAAGAGATTGCTCGAAAGCAATAAGGCCGCCTATTGTACATTGAATTGTAATTACTGCTCCTATATGTATGTATGTGGTGTACAATAAAGGATTAAATAAATAAATAAAATACTTTTTAAAGGATGTTAAACGCGGTTTGTTATGTGTACATGTTAATAATAATGTGTAAGAAATCGCGTTTAAAATCCTTTAAAAATATTTTATTTCATATAGAAAGAACTCGCGTTAAAACAAATGCAAGAACATACTATAACTTCTTCATTTTATCGAATTTTGTAAACATTCTATTCGAGGATTCTTTCAAGTTATCTGGTTTCCCTGCATCAGATTCTTAAGTGGTAAATATGACTGACTGACTGACTAAGTATGACCTCTTTGAAAAAAATAAAAATAGAGAATTATTAAAATCCGCTCATAAACAAAACAAAAGTTCTGTATATTAAAAAAAAATACATTCGAAATGTCTTGTCTTTTGGAATGCGTTTCAAAAATAAAGAAAAATGTACCTAAAGTATTCATTTATTTTATGATATAACAGTTTTTAGGTAGTCGATCGCTTGAAAAAGGAGGTAATAATTTCCTTACTTATATAGATTGATAATTTAAACCAGAGCATCGCGAATAGTTCTTCAAAAGGCAGAATTCTTTTCATACACACGCATGCACGGCCATAAACCCGTGGAATTGCTGATAAATCCTTTTTATACATCGAAACTCGCTTCCCTTCCTAAAAAGCAAATCGTCACTTTTTGCGGAACATCGATACTATACTATAAAGCTAAGTTTACACTGATCAGTATCGTACGAATCAGATTAATCTTCAGAAAAAACCTTCCGTGCGATGAGATCTGTGGACGCACGCGTGACATTCTATAACGGCCGTTTTCAATATCTATCCCTTGTTTTGCTTACTAAAGTCAGACAAATCTATCTATTTGCACTTACTTTGATTTCAATATCCTAACGATGGATACATTTGTTATGACTTATGTCTATTGTCATATAATTTGACATAATCTATCCACAATCATTGACACATTATTGAAAATGGCCGTTAAAAGGATATTACGATTAGAACGATATTTGAAACACTCATGAAGACAACTGTCATCTCAGTCAACCGTGACCACGCTCGCTGTAAAGTGCTCGAAACGTCGGGTTAATAATAATGTAAAATTATCTGTAATAAACCGCGTTTAAAATCCTTTAACGGCCGTTTTCAATAATGTATCAAAGATTATGGATAGTTGTAATCTCAGATTAAATGACATTTGATAGTCAAAAGTCATAACAAAAGCTATCCATCGACAGTATATTGAAATCAAGTAGGTGCCAATAGATAGATTTGCCTAATTTTAGTAAGCAAACCAAGAGATAGAATATTAAAAACGGTCGTAAGAGTATTTTAACATATTATGATCCGTCAAATCCGATTCGAACGTACGTTGCCGACATGTGGTCGGCTAGCTTTATAAAGTGGCATTTCTAATGGTCATAATAGGAAGCTATAAGCACAACTTTAATTAACTCTATCAGCAGGTGGTCCCGCTTTAATTACTTTTTGCAAATATCCTTAATCGAGTGAGATGTGATCCCTATCTTTGATGGATAAAGTAAATATGCAGATAAATAAATGTCTTAAATACCTGTCGGGTGGGTCTTTAAAACCTTCTATAGTGTCCATTAAAGTCAATTTTAATTTTATTTCTTTATAGTAGACTCAGTGGATGTATTATTAGCTTCTGGAATGGCGGCAAGAATAATTAGTAACATAAATTATGTATTAACAATATTTTTAGTGGAAAATTAAATAAATAAATAAATATTCCTGTACATTTAGCAACAACACCATCTAATCCCAAACTAAGCAAAGCTTGTAATATGGAAACTACATAACTGATAAACATACTTTTTTTTTTGTAAATACAAACATACTATGGATAGACACAGACAGTAGAAAATTAGAATGTTCATCTCATCAGAATTGGGGATCGAACCCAGACCCTCCGGCGCAATAGACCATTGCTGCATCCACTGCGCCCATCGGCTTGGCAAAATAAATAAAAAAAAAATAATCTAGTATCGCTCATTTGTTTTGAAACTTTCACTCCAATTGCAACTACAAGAACAGTTATTAAATATAAAGGTCTGAAGGAGAATGACATAGGATACTTTTAATCTCAAAAATCCCACGGGATCGGGCTAAATACTCCGGTGAAAGCTCGGGGAACAGCTAGTATAACCCAAAATCAAAGGGTTTCATAAATATCTTTATTAGTGTTCTATAAATACCCTAACTAGGGAGTTGTAGGAGAATAGAGGGTTTAAACCCATAGTTTACGTATAATGCAGACGTAGTTTTTCGTTTTTTGTTCTCACAGTCGTAGATCATAAAGATAAAGTTAATCCTTGATTGCAATGTAGCTACTCTTTTAGGAGTCCTTGGGTGTATATAGAAAAACCTCATGTTCAAATAATACTCTATTTTAAGACCTTAACTATCTTACTGATACTATCACGGTTTTTTAAAAGTATTACGGGAAGGGATAAATAATAATAAATATTTAGGGACATTAACACTACGCCATCTAGTCCCAAACTAAGCAAAGCTTTTACTATGGAAACTAAATAACTGATATTATCTATGATGATATGATATGAATATGTTAGTATCTTTCAAAGATATAGTATCTTTTTAGTATTTGGACAATAAACTTCCGGTTCGTTACTTTTTGTCAAGGATCTGAAAATATCCTAAAGATGGAATGTCCTCGTGAAAAAATAAAAATGAATTGAGTACGTCTCAAGACATGCATTGATTAGGCATTATACGTTAGAAATTCAATTGAGTTTAAAAGTTATCCTTAATAATTGTTAAAATTACGAACAAACCGATTAAGTAGTAAAAAATAGAAAGAAGATCATGAGTAAATAGAAATATCAGCACTTATTATAATAATAATGACGTTCGATCTATATAGACTGAAATCTCATTTAATACAATGTTGCAATTGATCAAGTTAATTAAATCTTTCGACGTACATGGGCAAGATGTCTATATTACCGTCCTGAATCCATTGGAGTTTTTATTTGTTTGTTATATACTATCTGTGCTCCGCGGTTTGACTATTATCCGTGTTTATAAATTAACAACGGCCGTTTTCAATAATGTACCAAAGATTATGGATAGATTGTTATCTCAGATATTATTTGACGTAAAATAGACAAAACACATAGCAATGGCTATCCGTCGGTAGGATATTGAAATCAAAGTAAGTGCAAATAGATAGATTTGTCTGACTTTAGTAAGTAAAATGCAGAATAGCTAGAATATTGAAAACGGCCGTATGAGTAACAACGTAACGTAACACGTGGTCATTTTTCATGAACCATTTTAAAGCAATCCGGTAGTTTCGAAGATTTGCGTTTAATTACTGCTACGCCCGAGTGAGTATCCCTACGGGGGGATTATCCCACGGGAATTGTAAGTTTTTGTGGAATTATAATTATAATGAGTTTGCTCAAACATAGACATACATTTATATTCAATATAAAGCCTGACTCCCGAACTAGTTTTAACTGTGACTCTGTATGTTGAAATATGAACAGGCTTAATTTACGGAAACTTTATACAAATAAAAAAAGTTTAAAACTAAAAAAAAATAAATAAAAGTTGTGAGTGTGTGTATGTGTGTGTGCGCGCGGCGCACGTGTGTATATGCGTATGTATGCGCCTCGACGCGCGCGTTTGTGTGTGTGTATTCGAGTGCGAATATGACATTGAAAAAGAAGAAAAGGTTTCAATTTTAGCACTCCGTACTCAACAACAAGTATACAACAATTTCACACCAATTGTTTGAGTAGATAAAGCGTAAAGATGTAACAATCAAATTCAATATTGCATTTATAATATTTGTCAGGATGTATAATATACAGAACCCTTGTTGTTTAGTAGGCGTTCCTAACCCGTTTTTATGATATTCATTTATTGCCTGATTGAGTTGGACTATTTTTACGACTCTGTATAAACAGTTGTTTTATCCTGATCCCTCTATCTTTGATCTTGTACCCTTTTGGTATCGGAATGACGTCTGAAGTATGTAATTTATTACTAATGGGGGTATTTAGAGCAAATGAAGATTATTGGAGTTCTTTATATTAAGGTTTGAAAAAAAACTTGAAAAGCTTGTGAACGTGGGTGTAAAAAATAATTGACTTTGTTTCTTTCATAATTTATAAAAATAGCGCTTCTGACTGTTTTCGACGGTGGTGGCCAATCTAGCAAAGATTAGCTAAATGCACAGGAGATATGATTGTGCACAAGTGCGCAAACAAACACAGATGCACTCTCTACTTCTCTTACTCTCATAACCCGATGCCGGGACGGCAGACCAACACGACCAGAGAGAGATCAGGTGTAGGACCGAGGATTTCACGTGCTCTCCGAGGTAAGGGGGTGCTCTAATACATACATTCCAGATTAAGGGCTATTGAGATTTCTTTGTTAAAAAAATGGCAATAAAAATTTTTTAGGCCCCGCCCGGGATTTGAACCCGAGAGCTCTCGATCTGTAGTCAAAGATGCAACCACTCGACCAACTAGGCAGACAAGTTCATTCCTAAAATATACACGGATTAAAAACATTAACAAATTCAATGCGTATAAATAGCAAGTTATTCCATTTCAAAATATTGAATTCAATAGTTCGATAGGAGTATGATAAATGTACGGAAATGTAGAATTAGTCGGGGCGCGTCAGGGGACAACATTAACACACAATATATTTTGTTGTACATAGTATTATATTATCTGTGGTTGTACACAAGCATGGAACAGGAACGACTATGGACTCGATTTTAAGAAGAGATTTCAAGGAAGATATTCGCATATTGATTTTGTCTTACTTCAGAATTTAATCTTAGAAAATTATTGTATTGTTCATTTTCTCAGATATTAGCCAATTTCAACAATCCTACTAATATTATAGGGAACGATTGTGAGGATGTATGTATGTTATTCAAAAAACCTACTGAGCCAATCATGATGAAACTTGGTATTCATGTAGGTAAGGATCCAGTATAACATATAAGCTTATAATCCCGGAATTCTCACAATATCATTTAGATACGCAGGTGAAACTGCGGGGCGTGCCGTGGAAGTACATACATTAGTATAGTTTTTCTACCATTGATACGGTCTATTTGATGCATAAAGTCCCCTCTACACATTAGTAGACGCATACACGGACGTCATCTGTCGATGGATGGCGGATGCATCGGCAGACGTAAATTACCAACTACGGTTGTCTACGGAGAAATATTACCCCGTTTTCATGTCCGCGGACGATATGAACAGATGACGTATGCGTCTACTAATGTGTAGAGGGAGCTTTAGATGATATGATACGATTTCGAGATAGCTATCGAGATATACACAGTGGGCGTACACAAACGTTTATGTTAAGTTTAATACTATGCTGTGTGGTCAAAATGCTATGCTTGTATTTAAAGTTGTGAGTCTGTGTACAATGAAAATTATCAATGAAATGACAGAAAAATCTTTGCAAAGAAATAGTTTTAAGATTTGCACTGATAAAACTGTTTGTTGCTTTTTTAGAGTTATAAAATAAAGAAATAAAAAAATATAAAACATTGTGTGAGACCAGGCAGGTCTGCAGTTCCATGCATTTTTTAGGAGAGGCATCGCACTAGTTTTCAGCTTGCCTCAAACACCTACCCAAAAATGGTCCCAGCTAGAAAAATAGATATTTTACCATTTCAAAAATACCACCAGTTCGTACACAAATGTAAAGTTTACGGTACAATTGAAATTTTAACAAATATCTATGAAGTAGGGGACAGTTAACGAGCTATATATTCATAACAAAGCTGTCGTGACTGACGTTTCGCAATAACTGAATTCTGTTAAATTCATTTTCATAGGGTTGCCAAATATAAAAATCGTTAAGTAATTTACATTGTGTCTTTAACGGTGCTTTTTTTTTTAAATTTACCTATTAAACTCAGATTAATTTTTTTAGAATTTTTTTTCAGTGCTTTTCGTAAGTGAATATTATCACAAGACTAGTACATGCGAAATTGGGAACTAAGAACAGAAAGAAGTATTACTATTAAATTATTTCGATTATGTGTCTTTGCTGCATAACATCTTCAGATATAACAGAGTGAGGGCCGAGCCCCGGTGTAACTACCACCCCCCAGCAGAAGATTGGCGGGAAGCAGTATTGGACTGTGTCGTACGGTGAGTGAGGGCCCGGAGGCCTATATTCTCATCCCATTCCTATTCCATCTTGTTCTACTCCCCTCCCAACATTCCATCATCATTCCTCTCTTTATCCCCTCCCCTTCCTTCAAGCCGACAAGGCCTCTACCACTAATACTACAGTTACTCAACATCAGATGAACGGCATGCTTCGCTTTCCTGCTTTAACATAAAAAAAGTAAAAAGAAGAATTAATAAATCGGATATTTTGAAAATAGCATTAAGGTATTGGGAAAAAAGTATCGTGGGTATTAATAGTGTCAAAAAATTGTGTCTGATGACAGATCTGATAATTTCAGATATATTTAAATAAACTACAAAATATTCCAAATTAGTTTTGGGAGCCCTAAAATGTATATATGAATGAATTTCGCTACAAGCGTGTAATTGAGTCAGCCGAGTATCGTGACGTAAATAATTCATAACTCCATTTTTTAACTGATTGGGAATAGAGTTTATTGGACGGAATTGGAAATGGGCTATTGTTAACCCAAGCCTGCGATTGTGGACTTCCTATTATGCGTTTCAGAATTGATTTGTCTGTTAAGTTAGTATAATTTATTGCATTGAAGAATTTAATTTTAATTTTTATCTTTAAATATTTATCACGAATATGTTTACTTACGAGCGGAAATTTATTCTTAAATATTTATTACGACTATGTTTACTTAATCCGTAATTTTTAGAGTCTATAATTTTACTAAACGTATTACACTGTGGGTTAGTGTATGTTACAATTTGAAGCTTGTATCCGCTTGTAAGTCGGGTCATTTTAAGCTTGTCTTCAATATGTTAACAGTACATTCAGAACATATAATTAAACTCTTAAAATAAGAACAAAGGTCTACAAGGCTTTGTGAATTATTCTGATACTAGCTCAGCTCGCCGCGGTTTCACCCACGTGTATATCTCGATCCCGTATGATTTTTGGTATAAAACCTATCCCACGTCATTCTTAGAGTTTCAAAGAATCTCTGTACTAAATTTTATCTGTAGTTTCGGAGCCTATTCAATACAAACAAACAAATCTTTCCTCTTTATGATAATTATAAGTATAGATATTTATTGAACATCAGCTCTTGACCTCACTGCCGGTTGTAAGTTCGTGAAAAAAATTTATAAATTCTTGTAGAACCTTTATGTTACTATTTTTTGCGTGTAAAGATAAATGCTCTGGTGGTCCTGTAAAATGTATTGAAGGCTATTTTATACCGCACCCGTTTTCCCGCCATAGGTTGAGTGTATATTTATTTAAATGTGATTGTTTATTAATTATTCCAAACTGATGTATTTATTGTGATTGTAATTACATACAAATATACAAACGTATCAATAACTAGCCGATCCGCGCGGCTTCTCTCCTGTAGCATAATGTTATACCTATATAGCCTATAAAATATAGGCTATGTTACTCGTGGATAATGTAGCTTTCCAATTGTGATTTTTTAAATCGGTTCGGTAGTTTTTGAGCCTATTTATTACAACCAAACAAACAAATATTTTCTCGTTATATTATCAGTACAGATTAGTGCGACAAAAATACGTAAATAAATTAAAACCACCAACGTATTGTATGTATTATAAACTTGTAAGTATTCTATAGTTAAAATAAATAAAATAATAAATAAAAAACGTTTATTACATTCAATTAAACAGTGTACAAAGTTTAGTATAAGAATTTTACATATTGTATGGTGGACACTTTATTAAGATACGATAGTTATATTATCGTTAAGGCTATTTACATCATAATTCCCAATCAAGAAGCCAGTGTCTGAGCGGTTTGCATATCCGGCTGTTATCTCGAGCTAATATATCCTTCTATTTAAACTATTTCTAATTGAATTTATTTTACAACCACCCTGTACCTTAGCTACACCGGTAGTGTGTAATAATTTTATTAATGAAACATGAATATGTAAAAATTCTATCGTAAGATTTAAATTTTATTGATATGCAATAATTTTACATTGACAGAATTGAATGAATGAGAATCGGCTAGGGAATAGTTCAATGAACGAAAAACTAATGAATAAATTATTTTTTTAATATCACTGTTCCCTAAAAATCTATCTTTGTTATAACTAGAATTTAAATGGAATATTTATTATTTAGCTTTATTTTATTTAAGTGTCAGAAAAAAAAAATTATAATCAGTAATAGTTTTAACTTGTCGTGTATTTTATGTTATAAATATAAGTGTCATTCCTGTAACGTTTATTATATAGTTGACTAGTAGCAATATTATTTAATACTATCAATCAATAAAATTTATGACAAGTACACCGTAAGTTTATGGAATTTATCTTATTCCTTAATCACATATGCGAGAATGGAATCGACAGCTAATTGAAAATGTTTTATTTATTTTATTTAATAGCTACTAAGTAACTGGCAACACAGCATCAGCAAGAACCTAGTTTCCAATCGTCATTTATCATCTGTGATAAATATGACTCGTGGCAGGTTTGCTCGCAGGTGCAAACTTGGTGTTGACATGTGAAAAAAATCGAAATAAATGACGTCCGCGTCATACAACATTCAATTCAATCGATAGGCTACAATAATATTAATGATCAATCATAATTCTATCCTTGGTTATAAATATGTAATTTTATAAATGAGTTCGAATGAAATCTCTTTTTCCTTCATTGACTTTTATAATCTGTGCGCGCGGTTTCCCGCCATAGGTTTGCGTGTGTAGATATTTATTTAAATGTGATTGTTTATTAATTATTCCAAACTGATTGATTTATTGTGATTGTATATTGAATTTAATTAACATGTTATCAATTTAATTGAATGTAAAGTAAGTGTGGTCTGGAGCTAAGATGCCAGCGATAAAACTTTATATTATATACAAAGTGGTTTGATATTTATATGTGTCAGGTTGAAGAGATTTTTTTTATTAAAAAGTCCTTAAAATAAGACCTTAATCTAATAACAATTTAGCCTACAATAAAATTATTCAAGGATAGTGTCCACTGTCACTTACTTAGTGTCTGTTAAGGGGAAGTCACTACGTTCATGTGCTTTAGAGAAAAGACAAATAATCGACTAGATATTGTTTTCTAAGTAAATTAAAATTTTCTTAATAAACGTTTCGTATTAATGTTTACTCATTTAACTGTTCTTACTGTAGTTTGGCGTCTCCTATAGACTGCACCGCTTTATAAGATAAAGGCAAGTCGAAATAAAAGCGAATATCTTAAGCATTACAAACAGCAAGAGACATTACAAATAACGCGTATTTAGCTCGCAGTACCGGCGTCACGCTGCGACCGTCTGCTGATCGAGCACAGCCATTATTGACTATTGTAATGTAGATTTATTTTGCTGTTTGAACTGGCCGAGGATATAAGTAGAGCACATTATAATTAATGTAGATTATTCATCTTTGAAGAGCTTTTTTATTGTTTGAAAAACCAAGTAATGTTTATTTATATTTGTCTATATTGTTTTTCGTGAATAAATGTTACTTTATATTTTGTGTTATACATAAAGATGACGGCTATGAAAACGGTATTTCTATTGTTTTATAGATGTAGGTAATAGTAATATAATAAATTGAAATAACATTTATTTTGTTAGATATAAAAAAATGGAAATGAACGAGAATAGTAGTCGATCTTCAAGTGATTGAATTACATCATACATATTTCATCATAGAATTATTTATTTATTTATTTATTGCATCATGTTACAAATAACAATATACAATGACATTAAATTCATAGCATGGGCCTGTAATGGCCATGGCCATATTAATTTAGAATTTAGAATTCACAACAAACTTTCACAAGAATATAATAGAAATAAAGTAAACGTTCATCAAAGCCAAACCAGTAGAGAATCCCTAACCACCAAGAATGTACGCAAGATGTAACATTGCTGTAGTGTACAATACAAATGGTATCGGGAAGGCGTCCCGTCATAAATTAAACTATGACACACGCATTAATCACTATTTAGCCGTGTGATGCGGTAGTCGCTCGCGCCGGTAGCATCGGGGGCCATGAAACTGACTTTAATACTAATATTATTTATTAAAAAAAAAAATTCCAATGTATATATTTTTTGACTGAGGCATAAGACCATGCAGTTAACACCTACAACAAGTATAGCAGAAGCTATACTTCTTGTAGGTGGGTAACGCTCGACTTCCTCCCTTAATGTTTATAAAGATGGACATTAATCTATGACACACGCATTAATCACTATTTAGCCGTGTGATGCAGTAGTCGCCGGTAGCGTCGCGGGCCATGAAATTCATCTTAATACTAATATCACAGATAATATAATACTATACTCTAATATTATTTATTTTGAAAATTTTAACTTTTTTCCAAGTTAGAGTAGCTAATATATTATTATTTTTTGAGGCATGCCCAAGAGCATACAGTTAACACGTACAACAAGTATCGCAGAAGCTTTGCCAGTCTTAGGTAAGAAAAATATTGTCATCTGGCGCCTCCACTCACAGTGCATCACACAATACAATACTGCTTCGAGTCGATTTTTACTACACTAACATCATAAGGGAAAAACTTTGTTTGGTTGTAATAAGCTCAAAACTGGACCAATTTTAAAAATTATTTCCCATTCGAAGGCTACATTATCCACGAGTAACATAGGCTATAAATAACATTATGCTGCAGATGCGAAGCCTCACGGATCAGCTAGTACATAATAAAGGGAGATTGTACATTCAAACCTCGGGTTTCATGGCCGTGCTGAGATGGAAGTAGTCCGGCAAATAGGCACCTGCATCAATCATTACGATATGTATCGGCTTTACGGCCTGCACTTGCCGGTGTTGGAAATGCGTATCATTCCTGCATTTTACTTGTGTGTATTCAAGCGAAATTGTTACGAGTTAGTGTTGAGCCTATTTTGTGAAATATCAGATACTAACTGATTCGCGCGGCTTCGCTTCCGTAGCATAATGTTATACACACAAAGAAAGATTGAAAGATAATAAATAATAATTATAATACAAAAAAGGAAAAGGTAGCAGTGTGGCGTTGAATGGGAAGTTGATCAGCGTATGCTGCTCCTGAGCCAGTCGCAGCGCTGATGTTCAGCAAATCCCAATTTCAATGCGTAAAAGTACAATTAAATGTCATCTGCGTTAATATGGTTGTGGTTGTTTTTAAACTTGAAATCCATCGGCTGTATGTGGGATGAATAATAGTGGACCCAGTATTGAACCCTGAGGGACGCATCTGGTCACATGACTACAGGAAGATGAAGTTGTAGTTCCATCTGCGTTCGATACGATTACCGACTGATTCAGATTCTCAGATAACTGGCAAACCATTCCACTGTCTGGCTGCTAAAACCGTAGTAATTATTTTTTTTACAGAAGAAACGAAAATTTATGGTGTCAAAGGCACGCGACTCATCTAGAAAAACCAGTCCTATATTGTATTTGTTTGTTTTCCTAGGTAACTTTCAATTCATTTAATTATTTTTTTTTTGATATTGATTTGATTCCCAATTATTGATATACAATTTATCTTCGTGGTGATTAACCATAACGGCCCAAGTCCAACCTTTTTTTAACAGTACAGAAAACATCTTACGCTACCTTCAGCTAATTAAGATGTCAACTGTACAAATAACAATAAAGGTATTTAAATACAACAATTTTCTATTATAAATCAATATAAAGAATGAAATGCTTCACTCGTTATAGATCACCGTGTATATGCGTTATGTATAGTAGGTTTGTAGAGCTGTTAGTATTAATAAGAGAATAACATTATACACTTAATTAACTTCATTTGCATGCCTATTTTAAGTACCAGTCTCACACTTTTTTAATTTTAGATAAGGAGTCTAAATTAGTGCGTCTAATAAAGTGTGAGAAAAAGACTATTTTTTTATTTTTTATTTGAAGTGTTTTCTTGTGTTACTAAAACTTGCATATCTTTTAAAATAGCGCAACATTTGTATTGTGAGAAAACGTTTGCAAGAGCAATCAGTGGCAGCCCTTAACATTAGTAAGAGAATATGCAAATAGCAGATTAGCGATACAGCAGTGGTTGATCGCATCGGATCGGCCCTCATTATGTGGTATCGCTTGGCCCCATTTGTGGCCCAACATGGGGCAATACTAGGTTTCGAAGCATTAAAAATTGGCCAGCTTTTGAATAGCGCAATGTTTGTATTGTAAAAGTTCGTAAAGGTTTGAAGATTAATCAGTGGAAGCCTTTATTTTAATAACGGCCGTTTTCAACAATGTGCCAAAGATTTTGGATAGATTGTTAACTGTAATTGTATGACGTGAGGTAGACAAAACACATAGCAAAGGCTGTCCGTCGGTAGGATATTGAAATCAAAGTTGGTGCAAATGGATAGATTTGTCTAACTTTAGTAAGCAAAACAAGGGATAGATAGAATATTGAAAATGGCCGTAAGAGAATATGCAAATAGCAGATTATCGCATCGGATCTGGCCCCTCATTATGTGGTATCGCTTGACCCCATTTGTGGCCCAACACGGGGCAATACTAGGTTTCCTAATCTCGAAGCATTGATGATCGATCGATTTCGATTTTATTTGTGAAGGAAATATTTGTATAAAAATGCAATATTGTCAGAGTTATTTGGTAGACATAATTGTAATTAGAGTAGTACACAAAATTTTAAAGGTTAATGGATAATGGAATAAATATAAAAAATATTTTGGTAAAATGTCTCTTATGAATGCAATTTACTTTATTAATATGAAATTCTTACGCCTTCCAAATCAACTTAATCACAAATTACGCAACATAGGTACTTAAACCAACAAAAAAAATTGCTAATCGCAAAAAACGTATGAACTCAACAGAACGAACGACGAATAGCTACAAATAAAGAACTTCCATAAAACAAAAAGGTCCTAACTGCCAAGCAAAGACATCTATTTTTTCGCGCATAGAATCAAGGAACACTAGCTCTCCATAAAAACCCCATCCGCATGAAAAAGTAGTTATATATCACACCTATTCATGTCTGGACAAAAACGAGGAGATATGCAACAGGTAAACCTCGTATGGTCTGGTTTTCACCCATAATACCAGCATTATGGAGGTCTTAATATGGGCTCCATCAGCATTAGTGGCTTCTTACAATATTGGTTGGTATTGGTAAATAATTGCTAGGCGCTAATACCATTTTTGTAAGGGATATACAACGATTGTTTGATATACAATTTGTTTCGAATTACACGTATTTATACCATGAGAATTATTTTAGTGATAATTTCATTTCACCCCATTACTTATAATTTATAATTAAATATGTTTTGCAAGTTAGGAGTACTGGTTGTATATTCCTAATTAATAATAATAAAATTGTTTATTTGCATACCATACATATTTTACAGTACATGTTTAGAACCTCACCTCCGAACTAGTTTAAACTGTATCACGGTATAACAGTTTCCTCCCAATTACACAAAACAATTTAAAATATAGGGCAGACAAATACACGGCAAAAAAAAGATAACGAAATTAGAGAAAGATGAATATAAAACAAATCTTAGATCTACGATTATACCTATGTGTGTGTGTAATTTTGGGAAATGTCAAGAAATGTGTTCTGATTTACAAGATTCATTTAACATTCAAAAATATCATACCATATGTTTAAGTAGGTAGTCTCACAAACAAATTGAAGAGACCTCAATATTGATAGTTTATATAATCTCAAAAACATCTCAAAGAGCTTATAAATTTAAGTTCTTTTGCCATACTTTCCTACACCCCTTTCAGGGTTAGTTTTATAGCCTTTAAAGCAGCGGAATGTTTGTCTAGCTGTCGGTTGTATCTGTCTAGTGTCAAGTAACAATACAAGCTTTTGGACGGCTTGCTGAAGAATATACGATCGACTAAAGTATAGAACGTTTTAAAAGGAGTGGCGTAGAAATTGTGAGGCCGCGGTGGAAAGGGGTGGACTTTAGGACGTGGCCTAAAAGTAGTAAGGAATTATAAAACGGGAAAGTTATTTTTTGGTAATTCGAATGTGGATCTGTATCATTTTAGTAAAATAGTCAAATTTTTAGCTTCACTTTTGGTAAAATAGTCAAATCGTTCTTAATTTTAATTTTAATTTTAGTAAAATAGTCAAATTGTTTTTAAGTTAAAATAAAATTCAATTTACTTCTGATTAAAATCAGCGAAAATTGATTTATAAAAGTACAAAGTTTTGGATTAAGTTGCTAATTGTATTCATTTGTAACCATTTCTATGAGATTTCAAACAATAATATCAGAATAGGATGATGCAAATATTAAAAAAAAAAAACAAAATTTAACTTTCACTGCCCTCAGGCGAACCTTTCTAAGCACCAAATCAATTTTATTATTTAACCACAAGGGCCCTAAATAGTCTAATTTTGCCCCTGGCAACATTCAATCATAGACCATAAACAGGTATAGAGCAATCACATGTTTGAACCATAAACATAAGTGTGAACAGTGCTCAACATGCAAGCTACACTTTGCCACATGATAATTACAAAGAAAAACATTTTCACTGATAGGTCAATAAGATATTTCTATCAAAATATCTGTGATGTTACTTTACAAAAACGTTGATTTATCTAAACTGTCCGAACATCTGCGTACTTCGAAAGCACACGGCATGCGCGCTCTACACCTATTTAAGCCCCAAGTATTCAATACACTTTCAAAACGATCCAACAAACGTTTAATTTACGGCAATAAGTCGTGAGTTCCACCGTAAACGGCTCAATTGGGTATTTGCATTCAAATCGCTTCTTAGCTTCCATGGCAAATATATTCCGCTTGTTTTATACGTAGAAAAACGTGTTAAACGATATTGAGACGTTTGAGTGTTATGACTTTAGTAAAGATCATTAGTCTCGTTTTATTGCAGAGAAAATAACGCTTTTATTATGTTTAAATTGCCGATAAGATATCGTAGGTGATGTGATTCTACTGGTTTTTGCGTTAGGCTTTTAGTAGGACTTTTATTAAGGAGTGCTGTAGTTTTACTTTGTGTTATTCTGTGATAATTACTTTGGTTGTAAAATTTGTTTATTTGTTGGCCTTGGCCGTGACGTCATTAAAAATTATCGGAAGGTTGTAAATTATTTTAAAACTTTTTGTTCGTTAAGAAGTGGATGTGTATATAATATCTACACATTTTTTATAGATTCACATAATTAAAATGTTAAATATGTTTTAGTATAATTTCAGTCTATTTTTTATGTTACAAAAGACAAAAGGAGCTGAATTCCTACTAATATTATAAACGTGAAATTTTTAAAGGATATAAACTGTCTATATATAAGGTGTTAAATAGCGTTTCATTCTTTTACAGGACATTCAGAACATGTTATATTAAATTAACAAAGCCTCGCCGAGCCTTTTTATTATTTTTTACGTGTTTAGGTATATGTCCTGTAAGCAAATGAAACGCTAGCTATGTGACACCTTATATAACATACCTATTTTTTTTTTTTTTTTTATGTATGTTACCGCATATCTCCGGCGTTTATGGACCGATTTGGAAAATTTTTTTTGCATTCGAAAGAGTAGAGTTCATGTGTGGTCCCATAGAAATTTGGTTCAAGTCTGATCATCCATGTGGAAGATATTCCAGGGAACTCCTCGAAAATCAACGGAATAAGCTCTGCGGTTAAGGTTTAATGATGTATATATCAACTGAACTGTGACTAGATGATGTGTTTACCCTTCACAGGGCACTAAAAAGGATAAAATAAAAATTTTTGCCAAAAAATAGAACCGACTTCCTAGCTCTAAAAAGTAGAAAATAAATTTTATTTCATTTTTGTTGAAATCTATACAAAGTCGGTGCCTTATCTATTTTCAATTTAACAAGATTTTGCATTTTTTTTTTGTTCGTTTATCTCGCTCGATCTTTCACGGAATCATCGGCGTCGGATAAATATATTTTTTTATTAAGTGGATCAATTCATTCTAAGGTGACGGAATGACAACACATTTTTATCTTTTTTAACACTTTCATACGGCTTCTGAGAAAATTTAACAATTGTATTGAACGTACTTTATATAATGAATGTGATTTTTTTTATTAAACTTTTCTATTTATATCTTTGTCCATTTATCTAGCGTTACACTATTCCATTGAAATCGTTCACAGAATCATTTTTGACGCATCAGGAGGTAAATTAATGTTGCCAGTCGAGCTTAGAAGACTGCTTTACAAAGCTTTAGAAACATTTTCTGAATAACACGCCACTAACCTAAGTATTTCACTTATAATATTGTCGGCAGCATTTTGTGATTTCATATTTTCTGTATGTAATCATTTTTTCATGCAAATGTCACTTGTTAGTTGTTAGCCATCATCAAAGTCCTATAAAAGAGTAGGCGCGTTCAGTATCTGGGCGCATTGGTACCATTTGCGTCTGGTGCTCGAACATCTTATTGGCGTCACGACTCATCTACCCTCACTTTGCTAAAAGTCGTTATTACCAGCTGTGATTTTTTGTTAACTGACTAGTTGTATAATTGGCCAGTAGTGTAGAATTTCAGTACATTTCTATTACATTTAACATAATTTTACAGAGCTCCTCTATTAGTTTATAACAATATTATTAATGTTACTACACAATTTATTTCAGAGATATCGTTCACAGAAACATTTGATACACATCATTAATCAGTTTTTAATGTCTCAATTTGTTTTTAAGCAATCATTTGAAACTTGTAATTCGGTTTCTAGAAGATATAAAAATAAAAAGTTACAGCAGTTTAAATTGTATACTTAAACACTTTTTAATTTAACTTCGATGCTAAGAAAACTTTCGAAGAAAATATTACAATGGTGTATTCTTAATTTGATTCAATGAACCAACCATGTCATATTTTTACAAATAAAAATGTTTCTTCACTAAACAAAGATCATTTTTGATTATTACAAAAAGGCGAATTATAAATAAATAATACTTTAAAATAAAATGTCATGAATTCAGAACCTTATTATTACCTTACAATCTTTGAATTAAGCTTACGTCTGTATTACCGTTAATGAATTATTCATTCACAATAATAAAAATTCAGTTTAGTTATATCTTATGGTATTATCTGTCCTCTCAAGCTGTGTATGTAACAAGCTTATTTTCTTGTAAATTTTTTTATCTGTAATTAGATGGCACAGCCGGAGTCTAATTGACAACTTGTTCAAGTATTTATTGCTGCATTATACGACTTATTTTTTAGCCCAAATATATACAATTAGCTTGATTTTATATATTGCTGTATTAATTAAGGATATGATGGGAAAATCTCTATATGAGGCAAACAAAAAATTATATGGTAAGGGAAATATCTTAGTTATGTCAATAAAAAGTAAGTCGCATAAATCATTGTTTTATGAAGACACATTAATATAAATTCATTAACAGTAATGATGTTCTATCACGATGCTACGAATGACAGGATCGCGAAAGTAAAAGCAGGCAAGCCGAGCATTGTACGATTGGGCCAAGCTCGCGCTGGTCTAATTACCATCCCCCAGGAGAAGAAGGCGCAAAGCAGTATTCCAATGTGTTTCGTACGGTGAGTGGGGGCCCGGAGGCCTGTATTCACATCCCATTCCTCTTCCATCCTATTTTACTCCTCTTCCAATTTCCCATCATTAATCCTCTTCCAATTACCCCCTTCAAGCCCGCAAGGTATCTGCGACACTTTAGAGTTGTAGATGTTCATGGGCTGCGGACCGCGGACTGTCACTTAATATCAGGTGAAACGCATGCTCCGCTTGCCTGTTGTAATATAAAAAAATGCAGCCAATTTTTTATTTCTCTACAAACATGCTTTATTTAATTGATATAATCGCCATACTTAAGTATATCGTATTAAAACATTTTAATATTTTCCGTTTAGATTTTAAAATTTTATTTATACTAATAATTGACTCATTAAGATCATAATATTCTATTATATCATATTACAGTTTTTCGATATGAATAATCATTTGCTTATATTTAACGAACCTACCCTGTATAGTGTATACATTTCGCATAAACAATATAAATCTATTACAAAATTGCGAATAAGCGGCCATAATTCCGATCAAATTCCTCCAGTTTCGACACTACATGAGTCCGTAAGTTTTCGAGCTAAACCCAGTTATATCTTACTATCTCTGGCATTTATCATCCTGCCCTCAGGGCGTGTTCCAGATATAAAGGTCAAAGGATTTTGATATAATCTGAGCGAAATTATTGTGTGACAGTTTTCGGTAATTATAGTGGTTTTGCATGAGTGACGGATTTAAATTCTAGCATAAATGTCTTGGTTCTCGATTGCGCAAAAACGCCTGAATCCATAACAAAGTCAGCATATGTTGAAAAAGAAACGCTTTATTAGAAAAACTTATTTGGAATATTATAAAATTCAAGAAGAACTGCTTATTATTTCTTACTAGCTGTGCCCGCGGTTTCATTTGTATTTGGCCCTCCGTAAAATTATAGTGCAAAAATGAGAAGTCAATAAACTAAGTATGTGAAATTTTGTTTTTTTAATATTTAGGAGCCGGGATTTCTACCTTGATTGAAATAAATTTTTGGACTTAAAATTGCAAGATAATTTATTAAGGTACATTTACAGTTTTAGATAATCTAATATCCAAAGAAATGGGTAACATAACGTTCGAAGATAATTTTTACGATCTTTATGTTATCTAGAGGTTCTTAAAATCGCATTTTAGATTTTATTTTATGGCGGTGTCCGTGTACATTTTGTACAAACGTTATTGGATACAATATAGAGCATGTTTTTCTTATTTTATTAATATTTTTATGATTATAATATTAATTGGTATCTTATATTTTATAATGGAAAATTTAACATTATGGCTACAGGAGCGAAGCCACGTGGATGAGCTAGTATATAAATGTAGAGTGCAGCGTGTGATTTTTAAGACGAAGTGTTACGTATGTTTTGTATTTGTAAATAAAATAGACAATTCTTGAAAGTTTGAGCTTCTTACTATCACGGTTTATGAGATACAGCCTAATCACAAACAGACAGATAACGGAGGCTTAGTTAAACGCTCCCGTTTTAACCTTTTAGGTACTTACAGAAAATTAAATAAAGTAGCAAGTAACAAGACCATGATTTCGAATTTTCGAATCTTGGCCGTTACGTGTTATCAAACCAATAGAACCAAAATATACCATTACTTGTTTGTTCAATTGTATAGACCACGAATTGCTAAGTCTACGTCCAATTTCTACAAATACAGGTACATTATTTACCCGACTACATCAAAGATGCCGCTTTCGCACTCTCCTTCCAAAAAGCGTATCAGATCGCCGTTGATGGAAAGCCTAAGGAAATAATAGCCTTTAATATATAAGGACTTTAAAGGCGCAAGACGGGGATAGTAGTCTTATTTCCAAACTAGCTGATCTGCGCGACTTCGCTCCCGTAGCATATGTATTATAGCCTATAAAATATAGCCTATGTTACTCGTGGCTAATGTAGCTTTCGAATGATGAAAGAATTTTTAAAAGCGGTCCTGTAGTTTTTGAGAATATTCATTAAACTAAACAAACTAATAAAGTTTTCCTCTTTATAATATATATATGTAGATTAAACATCAAAGGCAATGTTTGTAGCCGACAATGTGTAAAATAAATATTTTGGTATAAATTGGACGTTAAAATTGCAATTAATGTTATAATCAAATTGCATTTCACTTACAACATCTCATTTGTAAGAAGCCAATGGCTACACAGGCTGATTTTGCGATTGCCAGGACCTCTTAAGAATTGTGTATTTTAATGGTGAAGTAAATCATTTATTTATTTAGTATAGTTTCATTTGCTTTTAAATATAAACTAAGTCAGTAAATGTTACGTTTACACTGCGAAAAGGGTTATGTCCCGCCGTTAAATTAAATGGCATAGAAGTTCCACGAGCGGGCCACGTAAGATACCTTGGGATCCATTTGGATAAGAGACTCACCTGGCAAAAGCATATTTTTACAAAGAGAAAACAGCTCGGCCTTCAAACAAAAAAGATGTACTGGCTTATTGGCCGCAAATCTCAACTATCTCAAGAGAACAAAATATTGTTATACAAAGCCGTCCTAAAACCCATCTGGTCATATGGCATCCAACTGTGGGGCACTGCCTCTCATTCAAATATCGAAATCCTGCAAAGATTCCAAAATAAAATATTGAGATCGGTAACAATCTCTCCATGGTATGTACCAAACGAGCTTCTGCACCATGACCTAAGAATACGAACTGTAAAAGATGAAATCCAACGCCATGCGAAGTCATATAAAGAACGTTTAGCACATTATCCGAATATACTTGCCCAGTCGCTTATGGACACCGAAAATCACCAGCGCCGATTGAAGCGTAAAATTCCGCAGGACCTGGTCCAGTCACAACAGGAAAATTCTTGATGCTCAATGACTCAAGGATCATTATGAACAGTTTGTGACACAGGTCACATTCTGAACACGTCTGAAAAATGTCCAACATACTGCTGAATGTCCCAGTATCGATAAAGGAGACAGATCGCAGTACTAAGGGGAAAAAAAAATTTAGTATAACAGTAATAAAGAAATTATATACTTTTTAATAATAGTCCTTCTTTCAATACCATTAAAATATTTCACGATTTTCGACCGTCTTAGCACCTCGCAACACCTCCATCCTGTTCATAATAATTCCGTGTAACTAATAACACTATAAATCGACATAAAATCCATCACGACGTCTTTAAAATCCGGAACATGACTGGATGCCTTTATTTTTTCTTTATCTCGACACGTGCCACAAAAAACCAGCTTGTCAGTCCGTGATCGAGTGCTTATTGTAATATAGTGATTAAAAAATTAATCCTATGTATCTTATATCTCTTATTCCCAAGTGTTAAGGTTGAAATTAAAGTATTTGCGGGTAGTACAACCGTTAGGCACGGATGCAGCAAGTATATAGTACCCCGGAACATGCTACATTCCTGGTGACAAAAAATATATTACTTTGATTGTTAATTAATGGCATGTTTATCTATGATCATCATTTTAACCGGCTGGTAATGGTTTTCGAATATGTATGACTGTTCTATGTCTTGGATATTCTCTGTAGTAGTGCTATAATATTTTTTATGATGAAATGTGGAAGTATGTTTATTTATTTATTTCTTATGATATTATCGTTTCATGAAATTCGTATAAAAATCGACAAGCCTTGGAAGTTTAGATTTTAAAAGTAAAATAAACTTTAATTACCAAATTGTATAAGAAGTCCTTGTTCCTTCGTTCTTGCACGAATTATCTGAAACAAAAAAAAACTTATCATTATTTTTTCAAAAACAGTTATTGGTACGCAATATGCATGTTTTATAGACCTTAAAACCATGGTTAGATTTTTTCTGTGTGTATGTGAGTCAATCACGTAAAACCACTAGGCAGACTTTAATAACACTTTACTGTAGGTTGATAGACCAATGTTAGGTGTAACTTAGGATACATTTTATTTGCAAAAATATTTTTAGGGCTCTCCAAACATATCAACGGAGGGTAAAAAAATCTATTCGCGAATCACTAAATAGACATCTTGTCTATGGATTTTAAAAATGAAATTGAGGTTTCTAAAATTATTCATTTTAGAATCCTCTATTTCATTATTAATAGAGGGTTCTTAAATAGGCTTTTTGCTTAAATAAATATAACGAACTTAAATTGTCAATGTGTCATACCGCGCAACAGGGTCTCCACAAAATACAGAAATTTGTAGTCCTAGTCCTAGGCGGGAAACTAGTAAAACCTACAATTTTAAGACCTTTGAGGTGATACCTCACCCAATTGACTTTTGCGATATTGCAGGTTTAGTTTTAGCTTTAACACCCCAAGTAGACTATTAAATTTTTGATGCATTTATCACAATAAAATGTACTCTAATTCAAAATTAATTAATAATATATTCCATTAATCATGTAAATGCGATTACGTATAATCGTAAAGCCGTGTACTTATTAACAAAGGGTGTGCGGACACGCGATTTGCCTTGTTTATGTTATGAATGGGCTAAGTACGGTGGAGCACGAAGGATATTTTAGTTCTGCCCTCGGGTGAGGACGTGGGAGTTCAGGCTGGAGTCAGATTACAGAAAACGTACTAGAAAAATGTTGATGCTAAAATAACGCTCATTGTCAAACCATATAACTTCCTTTTAAAATAGGTCTGATTGTCAAACCAAATTCCTTACAAAATGAAATAAATAAGTCAAAAATAGGTTTATTATAGACGTTGGGGTTATGTTTGGGTAAGGTGAGGTGATCTCAAATTAGTGCAGATTGGTATGTAAAAGTTTTTTTTTCTTTATTCTTGTGCTTTATCGCATCGCAAATGCTAGCAAAATTACATAATTACAAAATTACACAAAAAAACTTAATAATAACTTAACGATATAATATTACTCAAATTATATCTGAATGTTTATTGTTTGAAAAGTTCGGGCGCTGAAATAAATCGTATAATCGCTGTTCCCATTCCATTCCTTCCCAATCTCTCTTCCTCTTCCCATCATTAATCCTCTCCCTTTCCAACTTCTCCTTAAAGCAGGCGAGGCATCTGCATCACTTTGATCTTGAAGATATTCAATGGCTTGCAAGTGACTGCACTTAACATCAGCTGAACCGCATGCTCCGCTTGCCTGCTCTTACATAAAAAAAATATATATACATATATTTTCGGACATTGACACATCGATACCTAGTCATAAACTAAGCAAAGCTTGTAATATGGAAACTAGACAACTGATACTTACTTAAACATATATTTTTTTTGTAAATACATACATACGAAAATGCAACATTTAGATATTAGACGATTACAATGCTCATCACATTGTTATTGCTATTACCCATGGGGATCGAATCCACACTTTCTGACGCAAAAGATACAGTTATATCCACCGATCGGATCGTCAAAATCAGAATAATATGATGATAGTATTGTAACATCGCTTTATGAGATTATGTGCCGAAAATCAGTGTAAATAATTCCTCTGCTTCTTTTTTAATATAAATCGTTTCTTCAGGACCCAATAGATTTGGCTGCTAAATATCAAGCTAATTTTAAAAATTCCATGATCTACAGCTAAACAGATTTGGTTAAAATTTGATACAAATAAATCTGGACAAACATAAATAATTCTTTCACTTCATAGTCCAGTCAAATTATACTAAAAATTAGGGGGAAATTACATAAATTCAAATTGCTAAATATTGGTATAATTGTTTGAAATACCATTTTAAACAAATTAAAGTTCCTCGTCACTCCCTTGTATGGAACAAAAAAATATTCAAGGTCAAAGGTAAGTTTTATGATTAAAATATCTCAGACAAAAATTATCAAAAAATTATCTCTAAAAAATGTGTTCATAACTTCATACTTTTATTCCTACGAGCCACCTTTTCGGAGATATCGAGGTTCAAAAGTTACACAGTTATAATCTATGTAGCATCCACGTAGCAATGTCAGTGATACAACTTACAAGCTTGTTAATAATTAATAATAATTATAGACACGTTCACAGAAGCGAGATATAATCCCTCGTAAAATCCAGACAACGCCAGAATGGCATGATCAACATTGATTGGCACTGCGCAAAAACAGCCAATAATCTCACTTAGCCAAAGTATCACTTTTTTCACTAATATATTCCGACGACACTTTTTTCGATCAACATATAATGACATCAAAAATAGTATTTGTCATTAGTTGATCCATACACGGGATAACTTGTAGCGCCTAAACTGGATCAATGGTGACTAAAAAAGGTGAGGGCTTCCTATCGAGTTGTGCTAGTCATTAAACAAATTAGTTACGTGAAAAAACTCGGTGATTAAGTGTGAAGTAATGCTTTTTGACCCGTTTGGGGTTGGTATGATATTATTTTGATGTAGGAAATGCGAGCTTTTGCCGGCGGTTTCGTGTTGTATCCGTGGTCTATAGATCAAAAATGTACGCTATGACCTTATCCAGTGTTTTAAATATCTGTATCAGAATTCATGAAAATCTATTCAGTATTTTCGAATTAATACAAAAACGTGCATACTTTCATATTTGTAATGCTAGCCGTGCCCTGCGGTTTCACCCGCGTAACTTCTGATCCCGTGGCAGCTTCGGAGTAAAAAGTAGCCTATATGTTTTTCTGAACCCTTACCTATATGTATACTAAGTTTCATCCTAATCGGTTCAGTACTTTTTGGGTGAAAGAATGACAAACACATCCTCACAAACTTATAATATTAGTACCATTAGTAACATTCTTCCAGTGCTTAATAGCGGTTATAGATCCATAAAAATACACATCCAACAATTTAAAAATTATTGAATTAAATCATGTACAGTCCTTAATTATGCACCAGTATTGAATAGATAATAAACAGTTTGTACGTGCGGAAGATCTACTCCAAGAAGATGATTATAGCTAATTAATGACTAGTATTTTCTTGCGTTGGTTTTAACGCGAGTACTTACCATCTATACTAATATTATAAAGAGATAAACTTTTTTAAATAAACAAATTTGGTTTAAAAATGAACAAACAAGTTGTAATGAATAGGCTCAAAAACTACAAGACCGATTTTAAAAAATCTTATAAAAATACTTTTTAAAGTACTATTTGTATATTTGTATAATAAACCGCATTTAAAAAGTTATTATTCAATAATAATTAACTTAAATTCAATTCAGTTTGCACAGGGCTGCGTGAGTATAATTTTATCTTGCATCTCATTCTGTCGCATGCTCGTATCTCTTCTATAAATAAGAAATAGGCCTCTAGCACACAACTACGTACGTAATATTAAAGGGGGTATATTGCGGTAAATGGTTATATCCTCGACAAATATACAGCTGAAAATCAATAATGTCTTAGTGTCGCAGTATATACTGTATTAATTCTCCTTTTAGTGGCCAAATTGTAATCGTATACTTTTATTATTATGTTAACTTTATTTTTAAGCTTTATTTCTTCGTAAGTATATTTTATAAACTACCTGAGCCGCACGGCTACACTCTCGAGGCATAATGATATATATAGAAATAATTTTTAAAATTGGCCCAGTAGATTTGAGCCTACTTATTACAACCAAAAGTTTTCCTCTTTATAACATTAGTGTAGATTATGGTGATTTTTTTTTATACTCCAATGTTTCTTTTAAATAAATCCGTTACATTTTCATTTCAACCTCGTGTATCTAGCCAGTACATTACTAAATACCATTACAAATAGGCTCTTATTAACGCTTCACGATTAGCAATAAAGTGTGTTCCGAGCGCAATTAAAATTAATGAATATTAGAGTTTAAATCAAGACTAACTGGCGATCTGCTTCCAGGGCCAAGGGTTAATGCTACTGGATACGTGCAGATATGTTCCTGATACGTGATAATAATTATTTATTCAATTATTTCGATTTATGAGAGTAAATATAGTGAGGGAAATGTAGTATGGATTCGCGGAATGGACTTCAAATTTGACAAATGAAAAATCTTTAATGGCATCACAAATAAAAAAAAAGAAATACAAGTATACATCAAAAATGGAAAATACATTTTAAGGGATGGCGTGATGCCAACTGCTTTAAAAAAAATTGTTCGCTGTCAAAATCAGTGACTGCAAACTTGTATAGCAACTTATGAAATCAAGCTTTTGAACAATAAACTGTATGGTTATTAAATGTACTGTTCACTTTATAAAATTATGAGTATTAGTAAGTTGTATAATTATTAAGTACTTATACTTTTTTTTCTTAAATAAAAAAAAGCATACGTAACATGAACTAAGCCGTTTCAAATCAGGAATACCCTAAAATAATATCGATAGATTTATAGAAACAGGATAATTTAAATTAATATACATAATATGATAAGTGTGACATACTATACAAAAAGAAATGTTTTAAGACTGTCCACACTATCTTATTAATACAAGGAAATAAAAGATATTTTTCAAAATCAAAACAATGATTGCCCACAAAGGTTGTACTGAACGTGACAAGACTATTAGCTTCGCTATTCGCCGGAGAGCAGATAAAATCTACTATGTTCGTGTACAGGGGTAATAAAAATAAATGGGGAATGGCAAAATATAGGAATCGGTCCGCTAAGTGGTTGTTAACAGCGAGTCAGGCTAATGACGTACGCGCATACATCGCTTGACAGATGACGATATTGTGGGCCAAGAGATACCTAAGGTGAAGGCCTGATTTTTCAAAGTCAAAGTCAAAGTCAAAATGTTTATTTTCCAAATCGGCCTCTGTTGAGGCGCTTGTAAAACGTCATTTACATTATATATATTTTTTTATTGTACCACTGATTCGGAAGACTGTCTCTACCGAGAAGAACCGGAAAGACACTCGAGTAGTTGCTCTTTTCAGAAAGTTTCAATACAATATGGAATTGTTTACAGTCATTTGAATTTAACGGAAAATTCAACTGTCCTGTAATTGTTAAGGAGATGTTACAACCCATGGATTTTTATCATCCATGTATTCATTAATATTATAATAAGATTTTTGAACTAGAACATTTTTGATATAGGTTTTAAATTCAGTGATAATTAATTCCGTTACAATTCGGGGAATCCTGACCCATGAATGAATTTTTGACTCTAGCAAGCTGTTTCTTAAACAGAATTCAGATTTAGTATTGATCATGGTATTATTGATTGTTGATTGGATTATATTGAGATGATTAATCTATAAAAATTGTATTGGTATTAGAAGAATGCGATCGTGTTAGGATTGCTTTGGAATTGGATTGATTGATTGTTACCAAAACGCGATCTCTAAAACAGAGGGACCTTTACTGAACATAAAATATATTTTTCTGAACCCACTTAACTTCCCCTATCTGCAGGTACCGTATTATCCGCTTTAAAACTGTATATTTTAAAATCTGTGAATTTGGTTTTTTTGGGATGTTTACTAAATTCAGAGACCATTAAACCAAAAACATCATATTTATTATAGTTAAATAAAAAATTGCACTATATGTCGGCAAGATACGACTTTTGATGCACGATTAAAATTGTATTCGTGGTTTCAGTCTTTTTATGCAAAAATAATTTGTCTTATCCTGTAATTCTTGGAGTAATTCGTTTAAACTGCGTAAAAAGAATGTTTAGAGTACAATAAACGATCAAGGTATACCTATAGCATAATTGGGCGTCCTGCGAACATTCTCAGAAAAAAAGGCGGTCAACAAAATAATTTTCATGCAATAAATATATTATACTCTGAACGTTCGCGTTCGTAAACTACTTCGCAGTTGGCACATCCGACGTTCATTATAAATCCCTGGAAAAAATCATCATCTCTTTAGCTACAATAACATTGTAATAACGCGAACACGACGCAACCATCCCCGGTACGCGACACTCCCGCGCAACAAAAACGTGTTGCCATACGTAATTATTCACTCTTTTAATTAATTCAACATCTCAGTTGGTATTTTAACAATTTCCGTACTTGTGCATATTCGGATTTAATTATTTTGTCTGTTTATGGCGGTGTGATTGATAGGGAGTTTTTTTGTTTCTTCAATCTTACTTTCCATGAGAATGTGGACATAAGATTGATTTGTATATCTTTATGGATGTCGTGAGAAATGATATTTTTTTGGCCACCCTTCTTTGTTTTTCGACGCCTTTATGCCGATGTTATAAAGCGGAAAAAGTCTGTTTGTTTGAATTATAGTTGAGTGATAGCACAAATTGTGAATAAAAGTACAAAATGTATAGCGCTATGTAACTATTGGATGGATTTTAAAAAAATATTTCAAATTGTGATTGCCAGGTCCATGATAATACGGCCGTTTTCAATAATGTATCAAAGATTATTGATAGATTGTAATCTCAGATTAAATGACATTTGATTGTCAAAAGTCATAACAAAAGCTATCTGTCGACAGCATATTGAAATCAAAGTAAGTGCAAATAGATAGATTTGCCTGACTTTATTAAGCAAAACAAGGGATAGATAGAATATTGAAAACGGCCGTTAATCGTCTTCAGACGTAGCTTAAGTATTTAAAAAAATAATAAAAAATAAATAACATGTAATGGACGTTTTCTTTAATGTAGTTTTATTAGTTTTAGTTTGATTGAGTGACAAACATACATTTATAATTTCAAGAGATAAAGTAGGTGTTTAATAAATGAAGAAATAAATATAATTTACGGCGGAGAAGTGATCTACACTGGCGTCAGCAATTACTTGAGGCACGGGAAAGGGGCTTACAGCATTCGCTATTTATTGCTGGTGTTGCCAACCTTTGGTCATTTTTTCAACTGATTAAAAAAATACTTTTTTCTTTATCCTTTTTTAATGCGTCATTGCGTACTAACACTGCAGCTGATGATCATTCAAAAATTGGGTTAAAAAGGTTTTTGAGTGGAAAAAACTTTAATGTAATCTAAAAACGTCTATGCTTATTTTTGGTTAAATAAATTTAAAACTTAAACTCAGTTCGACGAGTTATACGTCACTTGGTTTATTAAATGAATATAATAAAACAATCCTGCGAATCATTTTATTACTAGGCGTAAATAAAATATTTCAGCCAAATAAAAAAAATATATACTCCTCCTAATAAACTACTAAACTAAAAACCTTGTAATGGAAATATGATTTTATTTGTACAATTCGATAACAAACGTTTAGGTTGGCAACCCCTGGTGCTAAGTAACCGTTGATTATTTAACGGAAATGTATCTGACTGATGTTAAGCCGAACGGAAAACGTATTAAGGATTACAAGCGGATTTGTTTGACAATAAATTGTGTTTGGACTTAGCGTTGATATTCCTGATTGATTTTTAGAACCCGATCCACTCTCACACGAAAATGAACCTTAAATATTGTACAATTAAGTTTAATTTCGATTAATATTTTGCTCATGTATGTACCATGTTAGACCATGTTGCGAAGTGTCTTTCATTTGTCCATTTAAATTGCATTAATGGTTTGTAGTGTTTATTAAATCGAGTGTTTGGAATACTTGAAATAAACACTTGATTTTCTAATGTGGCAGGCTATTTACATTTAAATAACTGAGCGAAATATGGTCAGTTAATCTTTGATGTAACAAATTGTTTACATCCTCACTTCCTAACTATAGTATTTAATATGTTAAAGTACCTTTGTTTGTAGGTCTCTTCTTTACTTCAAATTGTGTACAGAGATTGTTTTAAACCCGATATTAGTTAGTAAATGTTAAATAAATAAATAGAAGACATTGATTGACAACAAAATAAACAAAAATAGAGTACCAAGCACATTAATGAGAGATAGATAAAAAAGAAAATAAAAACTTTAGCGAAATTACAAAAAAAAGAAAATAAATAAAAAAAAAACAAGATATGAGGTAAGATAGCTGACAAAGGTACCTGACTCAGCTGTGTGCTATGATGAAGAAGCTCGTGCACTGATTTTCAGCAGCCCCCCCCATGACTTTTAAAGTTGACAGTCATTTAGAATAAATAATAAACTACAATTTTTCTAAATATATGATTGAAAATGGAAAAGAACGATTAAGAGTTAGGGGTTAAAATATATCATACCTAAACTACAAGGATATATTGAATAGTTTTTATCCCGGAAATCCGTATAATGCGAGGGTGAATTTTTTTTTGTCAAATAAG
>LQNK01001036.1:37247-53326 GCA_001586405.1 Phoebis sennae
TCAACAGATAAACTAATTACTACCTTACTGTCATACAAAAAGACTTCATTTTAAATAACAATAAATAGGATTTTCAACCGAAATGTTTTTTTGTCAATTTTTGACATTACTTCTTTTGTATGCATTGTACGATTTAATTTGTCAATGTGTGAGTTTGGCGACATTGGTTCTCATACTAAAGAAGCACTAGGGCACTTCCACTTGTTTTTTCTATTCCGTGTTTATCACTTAGAATTATGCCTTTTTATGTGCTGATATTTGTCACTGGATGGTAAGTTCTTTTCGATATTATTTTGAAATGTTTTTTTTAAATACTTATCTATATAAATAAGTTTATTGTGCGTCGTAGACGTAGTATTCCAGTTTCTCCTAACCTTTGCTGTCATTATTCCTCTTCACCTCTTTTTTTCTCTAAAGGCTGACGTGTTGCCAGCGACATTTCTTGGAATCAAAATTATAGAACATTTTAATAAATTATTTCAGGACTTAAAAATATGAGTGTTCTTATATAAAGAGTGTATGTAGTATGTTAACAAGCTATATTGCTAGTTCTGGCATTCAAAATAATACTTATATTGTATTTTCTAAAGTCTATTTTTATTCATATATATTTCACGTTGAACAAAAATGGGGCTTTTAACGGATTTAAACGCAGCTCAGTTGCCCGTGATCACTCGCTCGCTGTAAAGTATTTGAAACGTAGGGTTAAAAAATAATAAACCGCGTTTAAAATCCATTAAAAACATTTTCTTCAATTTTTTTTAAATCTACTTAATATTCCGCCATCGAACCATATACCCGCTCCTGTATCTAATGTGTTTATTTATGCGTTTATTACTCCGAAACCCACGCGTTCCCGTATGCGAAAGCAACCCGATAGCTAAGAACATAATCGTAAATTTGATGGACTCTTGTACTAATAAATTTTAACAATACGATAAATAAACGTTTTTAAGTCTACTTTCTATTCTAATTGATTTCATTGTGGTGTTTTATGTCCGTTTCGCATATCGCTTTACAATATATGTCAAAAGGAGGTTTATTATAGTTTACATAGGTCGTATAGATTTGCTACTTCGTTCTGTTGGTCAAGGAATTCTATTTATACTAACATTATAAAGAAACATTTGTGGTGTTGATGTGTATGTTTGTAATGTATTTATCATGTCTTCATTATAATAATCATAATTATTTACAAGGTTACAGTAATATTATATACGAGTGGTTCGCACAGAGACCTCATGTTTTTTGTATTCAAGATTTTCTTTATCTATACTATTTGCGGACAAAATTTTATCAAGATTGGATAAACCATACTCCAGATATCCTCGGACAAACATTTACCTATTTGACCCCCCCTATCTTCGTACCCCACCACTGCGCTGGGTCAATTAATAAATGAAAAAAAATTGTTTGTTACTATATAAACAAGTTTTAATCAAAGTTATGTCATTAAACTTACTTGTGTTTACAAAATTAATACAAGTATTGATGACATATTGGACGCTTTCTAGTATGTAATAAAATTTAGTGTTGTATGTTACACTTGAGTAATGAAAAAATAAAAACATATAATTTTAATATTTGCAACGCATTTAACTGTTTAAAATCAGTTATAAAGCCTTTAATTTTGGAATTGAGAGCAGGTGACCCGCGTGTGCCTTTGACGTAAAAAAGTAGGCATTACTTTTTTAACAAATAAATGGATATTACTTTTAATAACATTTTTATAAAAAGAAATTAGATAAGAATTTTATACACATAAAAGTGGGATAAATTTCATCAGATCGGGTAAAAGCTTCAACACAAACCAAAAAATTAACGTCATGTTATATAATCTATATTCGAGTTTCTATAAATAAATTTTCATCTATTATCATTCAGCAACTCAAATCATAAATATCAAGAAATATGACGTCATAACAAAATACGAAACCAGTACAATATATTAATTGTATAATCGATTGTTAAACGCAAAGGTGGTCAAATAATAAAATTATATAATTTACAGATCATAAATTCGGAATCAGTATAGAGTAACGAATAATTCTCAAGCTGTTAATGTCTAGATGATTTAGAGGTAGCCCTAATGAGGCTAGGATATAAAATAGCCCTAGGTTATGAAGTGATATAACAGACTTTGGTGTGCGTCGGCGTTGGATTGTTCTGTAATGAATAGATATTCTTTATCGGCCTAATTATGCCTCGGAGAGTGCGTCGAGAGTCGAGACGTAACGTTGGTTCTGTTTGATCTCCTTTCGGTCTTTAAAGATTTCTGTCCTATCGGTAATCCGACTTAATTTTTACTTTTGGTTATTAACGGTCGTTTTCAATATTCTATCTCTCACTTGTTTTCCTTACTAAAGTCAGACACATCTATCTATTTGCACTTACTTTGATTTCAATATCCTACCGACGGATAGCCTTTGTTATGACTTATGTCTATCTAACGTTATATAATCTGAGATAACAATGTATCCATGATCTTTGGCACATTATCGAGAACGGCTGTAAACGGCAGATGAATTTCATTCTTTAATCTGAGTAGTTAAAACAAAAAATAAAATGACACCGCTAAGCTTGCGCGCGTATGTGTTATGTACCTGATAGATATACTTACTAGAGTTGAGACATATGTATCGTAACAGGTAAAAATACTTTAATATCACATGTTACTGTGACTACTTTTACGTATACCTTTGACTGAAATACTAGATAACACTGATAAAGAACGCGTTTAGATTTTAAAAACTGTTAGAGCCGTTCCCTTGGAAGCTATTTTGTCACCCCATTTTGTCGCATCTTTATCTCAATTTTGTATTATGATTCGTGGTCAGTATTAATTCAAAATTACTAGAATTATTTTATAATCGTTCCGTTCGTTGTGGCATACAACGAAGTACGCAAACTTTTAGTTAATTCAAGTTCCGAAAATTAAAAACATTGAAACGTTCCAAATTGTTTTTAATAAAAAATATCATGTATTTGTGAAACAGTCGACAATCGATCAAATTATTTCCTACAAATAAACAACACAAACACTTAATAACTTCCATGTTTAAGTATGAAATATAGTCATACAAATACACTTTCATAATCCAATGGAGGGTCAATAAAAAGTTGCTATGGAACACTAGATAATAAAATTTATAATTGCAAAAACTGCCAATTGCCATGCCATGTACGATTATAATGAGTTATTTAATACTGACAAGTTTGTTTTCCAACTATTACTCATAAATAATAACAGAATATGCTTCTTATGATGTGTTTTTGCGTAAACGACCATTCCACATACATTTTAAAGGCGTGACTTTCTTCAACCAATAGAAAGTATTTACTTTTGCGTGACGTTTATCCATATATCTTTTAGCGAATAATGATATATTATCTATGTTCGCAATTTAAATAGATTCTAATTAATTTATTGCACAGATAATGTAAAGAAGCAGTTTCGTTTCGATATTTGAACACGTTGTCTATGCTTTTAATTTAATCTGTGATGGTAAGAGGCGGGAAATTTTGGAACAAAAAATTATAATTATTAATCGCGTGATCGAATTTATGTTTTATTCATATTATTTTTATTGATTATTTATTGTATTAAAATTTAAAGATAAGTTATTAAAGGTGAGAGAAATAAAAATATGAATATTTTGAATTATTAATGAAAAAAATAATAATGAATTTAAAATACATCGTGTTTATAACTGAATTTTATACAGAAACTAATAATTTATGACTGATGCGTATTTTTCAATATTTTTTTTAATCTATGACTACGAGCTAAATAAATGAGTTTTTGTCTATTACAAATGCCACAGATAACCAAAGATTGTTTAGAAAAGCGATGATTTAGTTATTTATATTTACAATGGTGTAGATTAAATCTCTCGACCACGTCAGGCTGACAGGGTAATAATCGTGCTTCTAGTTCCTGACGGTACTCGCAACTTAAACGGTATCAGGGTTCCTTGTCTATACTAATATTATAAAGAGGAAACCTTTGTATTTTTGTATGTTTGTTTTGAATAGGCTCAAAAACTACTGGACTGATTTCAAAATTTCTTTTAGCATTACTTAGAGAGATTCTTGCAAATCCGTGAGCTACGGGAGCGAAATTGCGCTGCGCTGCGTCAGCTAGTTTACTATATTTTTTTTTTTCACTTCCATTCTTTTATAATGGGTTATTTTTAGAAGAAGTTTTTTACTTTTAGAAGAAGTTTCCGTTTAAAATATAATTAAAAGAGCTTGCATTTTAATAAATATTAATTTTGTTTGTTTGATTTTCATTGATCAACCCTGTTCAAAAATAACCTAGCTAGTCTCTGTTAGGATTAGCCACCGTGGCTGAAATCGGTCCGGTCGTGTTTTGCAATATTGTTAAAAACTTAGAAAATAATAGATATAGCAAAGAAATAATAAACGAAAATAACAGCACCTACGGAACACATGTCAGATCACCCAGCTTCGCGTAGGTCAGTGTTAAGTATGCAAATATATTTATTAAATAGTTACACGGTAATTGCGTATCGAAGAATGTAGTTCATCCCAGATTACATTCCAGCGAGACGAGAAAGTGTATCTTATAAAATAGTCTCTATTTTCCGCCATGCTGCCTTTTAATTTTTCTCTTTAGCAACTATAACATTCTTTCCCTTTTCAGATTTTCCAGAAATTTATAAGAATAATTATTAATCTTTTAACAAAAAAATAGGCAGACAAGCAAAGGCAAACAAAATTTATAAGAAGAATTATTTATCTTCTAACAAAAAAATTGTAAGATAATACTGCTCTTTGGTGAAAATTCCGCCCAAGCTTAGGATAAATAAATATTGTGTAGGTAATTTTTAATTTTGAAGAAGATTCACTAAAATATTTGAATTAGTTTTTTATTTGTCTTTATTTTCATTTAAAATATTTAAACCTTCTATCATTAATGACATAATCCGCACCTTTAAAGACAAACCGTTACTAAAAATATATTTTTCGTTTAGTAACGGTATGTTTTTAAAGGAGCGAATTATAAAAATTATATACCTATTTGAATACATTGCTTACTTCTAAGATAACAACATTGAATTTCAATTTTGGAACGAATTCGCAAACCAATCGATAGTTGCTAGCAACACTGTTAAATCAAAGGAAATATGAACAAAAGGTCAGACAGATTGAATGATATCCGACTTGTTAACACTCGCCCTGTTAGTACGTAACTCCGGGGCGTTATTATAGCGAGCAACTTGATATACGTTGGAAGTGTTCGCAGTTTCAATGTGCTATGCTTTGCTATACATTTTGTTTGAAAGAATTTGAATTTGGAATTACGTTTAAATTGACATGATCCAATAATTCTAAGTTCGAATTTCAAAATACTATCTTTTAAATTTATAGCTAAATCATTCATTAAAATGAAGACCATTCTTGATTCTAAATTCGAATTTTAGATTGAGAATTTTAAAATAGGTTTTTAAACGGATCGTATCAAGAAAGAAATAAGAAGAATAGGACACATTGAAGTGATATTCAAAGTCACATACTAGCCCTGTTGTTATGTAACTAGTAGTGATTGAATTTGAATATACATTGAAATTGTATAGATAATTACCTTAGTTCCGATATTAGAAAAGTAAAAAGTTTATTTTACCTATTAGTTTAATTTACAAAGTATCTATCTTTAATTCTCTATATTCATTAAATTTACAAGCTTTGAAAAATGGTTGCAAACGGTTTAAATTTACCAAAATGTGTATGCATACATAACGTCCTTCCGAGCAAATTTGTTCCATAATGTTTAATATCAATTAGAATTATTTTATAAAGTTAATATACAATTGTAAAATAATATACATATACATTATGCGTGCGAATGCGAACCAATCAGCGCTTCCATTTTCGTTCGTTAAAATCTGTGTCAAATTATAGCAACAAGGAATCGTTCGTGCCAACATCCAGAAATTATCACGCAACAAATGAATGAAAACCCTAACAACCAGATTTATGTACTACTCTGAGATTAACGGATTTACTACTGCATCTCACCTCTAAAGTTCCTTGTAATTATCGCAGTATATGAGTTCCATTGCTGCGTGCGGACCAAAGAACTTCAAACATGTTGTAATAAAAGTAGCAATGTATTATTATAAAGTTGGTATCATAGTGGGTTTTCAGCGCATATTCTTCAAATTGTGCATCGAAGCACGCGAGCAGAGTGACGATATTTACATATTTATACAATTTGCTTGATAGCGGTTTAATTTAGCTACGTGCGGACAGACGCTAGTCATTTCCTTCATAAATAAATTGTTGCGCGGCGTTCTTGTATTGGATTAGTATTAAATGGAAGTGGTTTATGGTCTTAGGATAAGGTATGTAGTTCTTAATGTCAAGGAATAAATGGGAGAAGCTGGTGTACTGCCAGCGTTAAGGAAAATTAGATGCATGGGAAGGATTAGTGAAGGGAAAGAAGGGGAGGAGGGGAATCAACGCGGATGGGATAGGATAAATAAACCCCTTAAACACCATATGAAAGATAGTATGATACTTGCCTTGTCTAGCGAAATATTATGTGGGCGGTTGGTTACGTCTCCGGTGACATTTTGACCAATTTATACCAAACAATATACTTGGTCCCCACTTTTATAGGGATATACAAATTATAGAATTCTTTGAATTCATTCAATACTAGCTACCACTCGCAGTTTCGCTCGCATAAGAGCGACAGATGGTAATATCTTCAGGAATGAAAGGGGAGCCGACCATTGCACGATTGGACAGAAGATCGGCGTGAAGCAGTATTGCACTGTATTTCGTACAGAGAGAGGGAGCCCGGAGACCTGGATTTCCATCCCATTCATCTCCCATCTTGTTCTCCTCTCCCAAATTCACATCATTGATCCTTTGCTTCCTTAAAACCGGCAAGGCATTTGCAAAACTTCAAAGTTGTAGATGTTCATGGGTCAATCACTTAACATCAGGTGAACCGCATGCTCCACTTGCCTGCATAAAATAGCGCCTTTATAGTCGCAGTCATAGAAACTTACACAAAACGCGTAAAAGGCTATTTACAGCACTGATCCTAGTTAAGTGTTAATATGTCATGAATGTCAGTACTGAAGTTTTCGTGCCTTCGCTTATAATGCATTTGTTTGTAAACACGTTTACATTAATTCGCTCGTGACTTCGTTGAAAGCTGGGTGTAATTGTAAGCTTAGCTATTCACTAATGGCCACTTTTTAATCTGTTTTATGGGTCCGGTGTAAGTGCAGTTTCGAGTAATGTCAATAATTATATTTGTATCGAAGTTTGTATTAGGTATTTTTATGGGGAGTGCATTTGCGGGTAAGCCATTTAAATTAATGTCAATTCAATGTCTACTTTTAAAAAATGTATACATTTCAAATAAGCCCTTCAAAGTGTTTTAAAATGTCATTTATTTTTATATTTTATTGTTATTATTCGATATAATATTTAACTTAAATTGTCTTGATAAAATAAATTAAGCTTTTATAATCAATTTTCATCCATCAAGAGACCTAGATCACCGACTGAACATGACATTTTATATGGAATCAATCTGCAAATAATTAAAGTTTATTACAATAGATTTGTTTCCTAAAGTTATTAGCGCTTTTACCAGGATTAACAACAATAAAGTCTTTCGTAGACGCATAAGTGAATTTCTGATTAGGTTTTCTTTCTATTATAATTGATCTTCTGATTAGGTTTTCTTTCTATTATAATTGTTTTCTAAAGTTATTGTAGCGCATTTACGAGGATTAACAATAAGAAAGTCTTTCGTAGACCATCCTATAACTGAATTTATATCTTCTGATTTTCGAGTAAATATTATTTCTATTATGATTGTTTTCTAAAGTTATTGTAGCGCTTTCACGAGGATTAAATAAGACCGTATTTCGTAGACCATCGCATAACTGAATTAAAATCTTTGTTAAGTTTCGAGTAGTGCTTTCTGAATTTTGTTCTACAAAAATAATAACTGTAATATAATTCACCGAGCACGACATTATGTCTACCCGTACTCGATCTGAACACGGATACAACCAATATAGAAAATAATTGCTATCTATTATCACATACCAAAGAATGTGTTTTTATATAAATTAGATAGGATACGTCGTCGCGCAGTCTGTTAATGATTTATACTGATATAATTGCATTGATAATGGACTTTCTGATTTATAGTGGCCACGCAATAAACATAATGTTGGTTTTGCTGGGAATTCTTGGGAATGGAGAATTCTGGTATTTGTTTTAAAAGGAAAAGAAATGTTTCATAAGAAAAGCCTTGAATTCAATAATGGTCGCACAACGTGAGCTTTACTTAAAATTAAATAAAGAAGAGATACTTCCTCATTAATTAGTCATCCCCATGACAAGTGAGCTATGTACCTTAACTAATGTACTTACGTCCATGTGATGTATATAAGTAAATAAAATACTATGAGTTGGCCAGTGGTCGAAATTCGACACGGAAATTGTTAGGTTTTCTTTTATTATAGCAGGCAAGCGGAGCATGCGGTTTACCTGATCTTAAGTGACTGACCACAGCCCAAGAATATCTACAAAATCAAAGTGTCACAGATGCCCTGCCAGCTTCAAGGAAGAGGAAGGAGTAAGGAATGAATTAATGTTGGGAAATTGATTGATTCAAATTTCATATTTCCCCGTCCATGTAATTTTCATAAAGAGGGCACAGTTTTTGATTTTCAGTTGTATATAAATAAATAAAATACATTCGCCAACTCATTAATCTCTTTTTACATGAAATGTCTGAATTTCGTATAATTCAGGTGGCAGGCGCCATGAGTCAGGCACAGTATTAATTAATAAATCAGGACCCGTCTAGTGGAACATTGGTTACTCACTATGCGTCTTGATTTAGAACAGAGATGAATTTACCTGACTATTAAATAGAGGCCCCGTATTTTTGGCACTAAATGCCTACAATACATATAATACGAAATAATGGTGATAATTTTTCGAAGTAGATTGTACATTAAGCGCTCTCTTAAATTGTGGAAATAGTGTTCCTATAACAGGTCTTTAATTCAGTTTTTTAAAATGCATTCAAAATGTGGTAAAACATCATATCAATAATACGATATAGTTATGATTTAAATAATAAATTAACATCAATTGCGTATGTACATGTATCTTTCAACATCAGCATAATGTCTGACCACATCCACTGTCCCTATAATTTTGTAGACAGTTCTCTTTTTTAGTTCTTCAATTTGAATTAAATATGTTTATTTCTAAAGTACTAATTGATTAATTCTATTGCAATTGTTATTTATCGAAATTTTAAATCGAAATAAAAGGTTTTCTTTCCTTCTGTCTTTCTTAATTTCTTAATTTTTCTAGGATTTACGCTTTGATAGGCTCAATAAGAACTTGTACTCTGAACTTTAATTGTCCTCTACAAACAAAATTCTCATATGCCTTAATTCAGAGCTTCATAAATTCAAAGCCACATTTCTGCTCCAATTTATAAGCCAAATTGTTGATTGAAACGTTACCGGTTTATCAGTCGGCTTCGCATAAATCTTCGATAGCCAAAACCTAGGTATTTCGTGAGTCATGTTGACTCACAATTAGTAGAATAGTCACCTATTTGTTGTTAGTCGGGATTCCTTTCTCATCGTGAACCTATTAATTATCTATATCTTGATAATGATAATTCTTTATTGCACACAAAAGTATAAAAGGACATAACATTTAAAACAACATACATGAAAACATGTACAAGAGGCGGCCTTATCGCTAGGCAGCGATCTCTTCCAGGCTACCTGCGGAATAGACATTTGAAATGTAGATAAGTCGTGGGTGAGCAAAAATAAGGCATAAGAATATATTATTACAATTATATACAATAAGTAAACAAACATAGACAATAATATAATATTTAATATAAAATAGGAGTACATATCTTCATGGGTCTATGTTTAAAACAAAAACCAATTCATTTGCTGCTGATAAACATTTGTCTGGGGATAAAAATATGTTCGTTTTTTTTCCTTTTTTATTCTGAGTTTTTACATAGTGTGTACGGCAGCTCCATCGAATTGTGAAATGTAATATTTATACATATATACAAAGCTGATACGATGCTCGAGGGGATCTGTTACAAACTTAAAATTTGATAAGTTTTTAATGAATTTGGTGATGTCAGAAAATGAAGAAAGGGCCCCAAATCTTTCGTACAAATATAACTAATACAACAATATCTCTATTGAAAATTGGAAAGAATCCTTTATGAAGTATATTATTTAATAAGAAAGGTACTCGCGTTAAAACAAAACTAAGACAATATTATAATTTATTCGTGATTAGTTTCATACCCTTGTGTTCTGGCCTATTATTTAATGTAAAGGCGCTATACCGTACGTTTAAACGATTTATCTATACTAATATTATAAGACTGAAGGGTTTGTTTGTTTGAACGCGCTAATCTCAGGAACTACTGGTCCGATTCGCAAAATTTTCTTATTCTAAGATAGCCCATTTATCGAGAAAGGCAGGCTATATATCTTCCCGATATTCTCACGGGAGCAAAGCCCTGGTGGCGCAGCTAGTTGTTGATATTAATGATGAAATTTGTCAAAGCGCCCGCCTTTGCTGAATCTATACATGATTGCATTATCTATACATATAATAAAACAGTAACCGAACCATTTCTGTACATTGAATATTTTTCAAAAAGAGTAATTAGTATGCAATATGTATGTTCTATAGATACCAAAACCATGGTTAGAATTTTTTTTTCTGTTTGTCTGTTTGTCTGTTTATCTGTTTGTCTGTTTGTCTGTTTATCTGTTTGTATGTGCGTCAATCATGTAATAACCACTGGGCAGATTTTGATAAAATTGCACATGCTGATAAACCAATATTAGGTGCAACTTATAGGCTACATTTTATTTGAAAAAAATATTTTTAGGGGTGGCTTCCCATACATGTAAACGGAGGGTAAGAAAATAAAGACGCAAATAAATCATTAAACGAGGTGTCATTAGATAGGTCTTGAAAAATGAAATAGAGGTTTCTCAATGCGTTTTTTGCTAAAATAAATATTTTTTGAGATATACGCTTCTATACGCTTCGTCGCGAAAATGACATGCCACGTGACAATGTAAGGTTTTGGTTGAGTTGCGGACATGCCTTTTTACACTCCTTACATATAGATTAAGACGTTAAAACAGTCAATAGATTCTCAAAAGTCTTCAAAAAATAACTAGCTCTGCCCGCGGCTTCGCTCGCGTTGAATACAATTTTTTGTATTTTGAAGAGGCGCGTGCACTGTGAGATTTTGGTCAAACCTATTTCCATAGAAAACTCTAGATATGCCATGGCCCTGCGACCGTAATTTTTTTAAACTTTGGTTGTGCGCCTCTAAAAAATACAGAAATTAGTAGCCCACGCGTGCGAAGCCGCGGGCGGAAAGCTAGTTTAATATATAATTGTAAACATAATCAAATTAGAATTTTAGATACGTATCTCAAGGTATACATATCCCCTTGCATTTCGTTCCCAGCTGTTGCATTTTATTGCCAGTAAAGAAAATATACGGCGCAATAAAGGCTGTTAACTGGTCATTAAATTGATTAAAAATACTAAATCGTACGTGCTTAGCGCATTCTTAGGAAGCTTGAGTTAATTCTATGGAATGGGTGTGCTACTTGCTAAATTTAAATTTTTTTTAGTTGGCGGTGTTGGAACACCTCCGGGCCTTGGAAGCACGTAAAGTCGTCGGTCCTGCGCCTGATCTCTCACCAGTCGTGTCGGTCTGCCGTCCCATCGGGTTATGAGAGTAAAGGAATAGAGAGTGCACCTGTGATCGTACACTGAACTATAATATCTCCTGCGCAGCGGGCTAGTCTCTGTTGAGATTGGCCACTATGGGCGAAATCGGTCAGTGGAGCTTTTATTTACATTTTATATATCTTCTGTCTGTAACTTCCTTTGCGTTATTACAGGGGTCTTCTTTTGTCTTCATTACATAACTACCAAAACTTGGTTCCGATTGGTTGATTGTAGCCGCTCTTTAATGAAAACTATCCGTTATACTATGACGTTCCGTCTTTAATAGGAATCGGGCCGTTGTGATTGATACACAAAATATATTAAAACATCCAAATACATAAACATCCGAATTTTTATATTCATGAATAGTTATTGTTATGCATTCGATATTAGTAGGATAATATAAATAATATAGTAAAATATTCATAGCTTTCCGCCCGCGCCTTTAGTGTAAATAATAGAGCAAAATGTGTCAAATTTAATTTAATCGTAATCGACTCTCATTGTTGTGTCTGTTTAATAGTATGCAAACAAACCCAATCATTTTGTATTCAACTCTGTCTGTCTGTCTGTCTCTGCTTTATGCTTAAACTACTGAACCGATTTAGATTAAATTTTGTACAGAGACAGTGTGCCCGGTTTTACCCCGAAGATCCTACGGGAACGGGGTAACGGGCACAGCTGGTTATAAATATTTTAATCAATACCACCGAATCCTACTATCCTACTTAGGATGTATGTATATATGTTTGTTACTCTTTCACGCAAAAATGACTGAACGATTATGATGAAATTTGGTATTCATATATGTAGAGGTTCAGAATAACATATAGGCTACTTTTAATCCCGGAGTTGCGACGGCATCACGTGCTATATAAACGAGCCTGTGTATATTTCATATTATCATTAATACGGATTACATACTATTGTTTACATAAAATATGTCTACGCATTTTTACGATTCATAACAAACCTATGTATTCATTTATAAACTTCGACGAGCAATGTAAAACCAATATCCTAAGATTTGTATCTTCAAGAAAATAATAGATAGATTAACTTAAAAATAGTACAATAGTACTTTAGATTGATTGCCATTACCAAACATACATTCACCTTCACAATATTAATGGCATTCCCTTCATGGCGTTTAAAGTTAAACCAATACATATACAATACATAACCAATGGCTACTAAGACACTTAAAATTATTATCTTGCATAAACTAAGCACATATTTTAACGACGGCTCCATTTATCACGCTAAAAAACTGGACCTTACAAATGAGTTACAATGTATTAGAAATCTGTGCCAGGAATCTATACCGGGTGTTTATTTATGTAGGCTTAAAATATGGGATATAAAGGAAAGTAATGTAAGGAAAGAATATATGAGCAAAAAAATTAATACAGGAAAAATTTTCACTCTCTAAAATTGTCACCGGTGTGTCTTTTAATTGGCGTATTGTTCTTTTTTCAAAAGGTGTAATTAGCTGTAAGGTACCTTTGAGAAATAAAATAATATTAAATTAAATTACTCTATTCATCATAATTATGTACATATTCCCATTAAGTTATTCATATTGATTTATTTTTTATTTAATTTTGGAGGAACGGTTTCCCAATAATACCTCTAAAACAATTTTAATACACATAAAAAAAATACATAAAATAAAGTATTTACTAGTATTAAATAGTTCTAATCATCATAATTATTTTTTGCCATTAAATCATTTATATTGATACCATAAAAAATAAAATACATGAAATAAATATACTTTATTTAAGAAGTTATAGTAATATATTTCTACTCGCGTCGTAGAGTACAGTTTTATATATTTAATCTGGCTATTCAATTCTCGTAAAATATCAAAGACTTTTAATTTATATCTATACCATCAGCTTCCACTTACTTTATATCCCCAATTTTTTCAAAACTACATAGAAAACATCCTGTATATTTACTGTGATTTCAGAAAAAACATTGCTTAAACGGCTGATGAACAGACCATATTACGACATAAATTTTGTCGTGTCTCGTAAAATTCGTGCGTCAAAGTAAGGATTGATATGCACTGGGAAATAAACGCGGCAGTTGTGACAAAGTTGAATGACAATTTAATGTTGATGAGACGGACGAAAATTAATTATCCTACTATTTTAAATATCCTATATATCCTATTTTAGATAAAAAAATTTAAAGTAATGAATATAAATCCCCGTGTGGCGACGGGCTAGAATACGTGTGTCGCTATCCCATTGGGTGGGTGGGTGTCATATGAGGCGACAGAGTACCCTGCTGCATAATATCTTGCTGCATAAAAGAGTGGGAGCCGAGCGTTGCACGATTGGGCCAAGCTCGCACCGGTAAAATTTCCACCACCCAAGCAGAAGATCCGCGTGAAGCAGGTTTTTACTTATTTTTACTATTTTTGCGAATAAGAATACATATTTTAATTGAATTTATAAATCTGCTTTTTTATGTTATAGCAGGCAAGCGGAACATGCGGTTCACTTGATGTTATGTGACTGACCACAGCCCATGAACATCTACAACATGAGAGTATCGCTTTACCGGCATTGAAGAAAGGCGAGGGTATAAAGAGAGAATTAATAATAGGCAGTTAGAAAAGCAGTAGAATAGGATGGGAATACCGGGCTTCACTAAGCAATACTACTAACGGAAATGGGATCATTGAAAAACAGCGCTGTGAATGCTTTATTGCATTGCAGCATAAGCTGAGTGAGTCCCATTTTCGGGGACATTTTACTTAGTTCTAATATTAACTTTTAAGGTTTTGATTGTTAGATATAAACTGTTTTAGATATTAAGTTCTAGGTATTTTGTCCTTGAAATAAATGTTTTTTCTTTCTTTCAATAAAACATATCTACGACTCGTATGCAGCCAGCCTTACAAGCCCAACTGGTGGTCAGTTAATAATTTACACCCTGATGTTTGTTCACTCAGATTTATGGAGCCAGCGCCTCTGCAAACCGTGCTAATGCCGCATTTACATACTTGTTACAGAATACGATTGTGTAATGCACTGAAAACCAACTTATACGAAATTTTGTCAAGTTTTTATGTGTGTTACGGTTTTGGGGTTCCGTATCTAAAAGGTAAAAATACGACCTTTTTACTAAGACACCAGTGTTTGTTCGTCATCAGGCATAAACCGTGATGACCTAGAAAGATGAAACTTTTACAAATTATGTATTTCCGTTGTCAAGAATATACTACATACAAAATATAACATATAATAAGAAATATTAAAATAAATAATGTTAAGGTTATTACGATTATTGTAATGGTTCCCCGTACAATAATTACAAATAAATTTAATACAAGTGTACCCACTTTATTGACTTATGCTGTGTGAACAATTATTGAGAAATAAATTATGTTTATGTTTAGTAATCGTATTTTTGTACAATATTAATAACGGTTACAGGCAGACGCTTAAAATTTTCACAGAATATTTAATTCAATATAACCTTTCAAAATAAATAATTCAATAAAGGAATAAGTAGAGGAAATTTTAAAGGACGAGGCTATCATACAACAAACGTGATCTTTTATAGACAAGGGTACGAAACCCAAGTCCGACTCACACTTGGCCGGTTTTTTTATTTTCTTCGTCCTGTCGGTGTACTATAAAACTATAGAGGCATAAATAATTGTTTTTAATGTCGTAATACCAGCATTATTATGTGATTATTATCTGCAATCACGTCATACTCTGCGATTAAAACGTTTTATAAAATCGCTGGACATAATGAGTTGGAGAAAATCGCAAATGTGTAATATTATAAACAATTAGCTATGATTTATTTCTTTGGAAAATATGTTTCTTAAGAAGTGAGTAGCTATTTTATTTAACAGCTTAATTTTTATAGTCGACTAGCCGCGCCTCGCAGTTTCACCCGCGTAACGTCTAATCCCGTGGCAACTCCGGGATTAAAAGTAGCCTATATGTTATTCTGAACCCTTACCTGTATGTATACCAAGTTTCATCATAATCGGTGCAGTAGTTTTTGCGTGAAAGAGTAACAAATATCCATACATCCATACATCCATACTTACAAACTTTCGCCTTTATTCGCTAGGTGCAAAGTAGGTGATGGGAGAACCCGAATCGACCGCAGCGCTCACCGTGGCTAAAAAAGCAACTTACCCCAGACGATTTGTCAATTCTTACCTTTATTACCGATACGCGCGTGCTTTTAAAAATAAATAAACATGTTAATAAAATCAT
>LQNK01001037.1:0-34155 GCA_001586405.1 Phoebis sennae
ATAGGTTAAGTCTTTGAGCCAAGATTTTATAAGTTTTTTAATTTGGATGTGGTTTATGTTCTTTATATTAAATTTGGAATCTAATGTGTTGTATAATTTAGTAGCGAGAAACTCGAATTGCCTTTGTGCAAATTTGCTAGAGGTAAATGGTGTAGGAATTCTATTGATCCTTTTGGTTATATTTTGACGAGATGGTGAGATATGTTTCCTTCGTATACATTGAAAGATGAAGGTTTTGCGTACACTGAGCATGTTAGATTTTATGTATACATCATTTGTAGGATGTTTAAAGTCTAAACACATGGCAACTTTGAGAACAGCTCGTTGAGCCCTTTCAGCTGAGATGAGCACAGATGAGCACAGATGAATGAAATTTGGGACACATGGTATAAATACAAACATACAATCCGTGTCGTCTTTATCAGAAAATTAAATTGATTTGGGACACCCCGTGTAAAAAATTGTATGTGTGGATGTATATGTTTGTAGCACAGATTATAGAATAAAAGGCAGATAAAGTGTGTCGAAGACTCGAGTGATGCTAACTACTCGTACGTACACGTGCATCTGTGTGCGTGTTATGTTACCGGATATTAATGCGATTAAAAAATATTATAAGCCAAAAAGGTTTAGTTACATGTGAATGGATAATCCATCATATTGATTTTGGGAACAGCGCCCTCGTGACATGTTACGACAAACTAGACATACGTTTTTGTATTTGCTTTTGAATTTAATATTTGTTTTTCGGCGTCACTTGTCTCTTCGGAGTATCTGCCTTTTATTCTCTAATCCAGAGGTTCCCAACTGTGCGTCGCGACGTCCTGGTACGTACGCAAAAGTATAGAGGGACGTCGCGAGGACTTTATTGCTTCCCCTCCCCCTATTGATGCGTCCCGATTGCCCGCTGACACTAGGGCCTCCAATATAACTGAACTCGAAAGTGCGTCGCGAATTGAAAAAGTTTAGGAACCCCTGCTCTAATCTATGGTTTGTAGTAATAGACTAAACGATTATTCATGCGCAGATCGGTTTAATGATTTCAATGGGTTGCATCACGATTAACCACACGTGATATTAGTAAATTAATTAGTGAAATCAATAATGTAGTGATATGGTTGTTTATTTTTAACGTTTTATTGTGGTCATAGTTATTTATGTTTAGTTTATGCTTAGTTATTAGTGATGTACCATAATTTATTTGATTAAGTTAAGCATCTTTACTAAGCCCTTTTTAAGTAATTGTATAGTTACGTAAAACTATAGAAAAAAAGGATTTTTCTCTTGTAAACCGTAAACAGCAAAAATTTTACTCAATACTAAACTTGAAATAAATATTATTTTTCTTTTGTTGTCTGATATTTCTATTAATTTGCAATGCATATATCGAATAAAGCAACTCATAGGGAAGATTTAGTAAAAAATATGAAAAACAAATAAGAATTACGGTCACGTAATATAAAACATTGGGCAAGGTCAGCATTTTTGAAAAAACTACAAAATCCTCAATATCCCAAAAACAGTGTTATTTTCATAGGAAATATATTGGGTTTTTTTATAGATAATAAACTCATCTATCATCCCCTAAGAGATGCTTCACTCATTACGGGACACCCTGTATAACATTATGCTACGGGATCACTCAAACCGCGCGGATCAGATCATATAAAAAGGGAGATTCACATATGTCGTGATTTATTTCAGTTTCCTGAAAGACAGTGGCGCTGAATTAACACACTTACGGATGAATTGCTGCAAATTCGTTGACAACTCGGTGCTAAGAGCGATCGTTGACACCTCCGCCAATTTGCAAGGTTTGTGACAGTGTATGGTTTCTATGTTGGTTTCGTATTCTATACTAATGTTATAAAGAGGAACGCTTTGTTTCTTTGGTTGTAATGAATAGGCTCAAAAAACACTGATTTTAAAAATTCTTTCACTATCCGAAAGCTGCATTATCCACGAGTAACATAGGCTATATTATAGGTGATCTACACTAATATTATAAAGAGGAAAACTTTATTGTAATAAATAGGCTCAAAGACCGCTGCATTTAAAAATTCTTTTACCATTCGTAAGTTGCATTATCCACGAGTAGCATAGGCTATATTATAGGTGATCTACACTAATATTATAAAGAGGAAAACTTTGTTATAATAAATAGGCTCAAAAACCACTGATTTTAAAAATTCTTTCACCATTCCAAAGCTGCATTATCCACGAGTAACATAGGTTATATTATAGGTGATCTACACTAATATTATAAAGAGAAAACTTTGTTTGTTTGAAGTATTGAATTAAAGACTTTTTTACACTATTTCCACTATTTATTTAAAAACATTATTTAATTACAACCGGTTTCGAGAATTCATCATCAGTTACCTGTTACCGAGTAATATGTTACTCGTTAGGTTATGTTATAGGTGATCTACACTAATATTATAAAGGGAAAACATTGTTTGTTTGGTTGTAATGAATAGGCTCAAAAACGGCTGGACCGAATTAGAAGTCGCGCGGAACAGCTAGTAGTAAATATAGAAAAATATTGATTTTTTTTTACTTTTTTATTCTTACTTACAGTTTCTTTTTTTACACATTATTATTAATTGAATATTGTTATGTTTAAAATATATAAAATTTAAACACGATCATTTTTAAAAATCTATTCATTTATTTTATGAGAATTTGCATTTATAAATGCAATTGTATTCCCTTCAAATATTTTATAGAATAGATTCAGTTTATGATAAATGTTAAAATTCAATCAATACGAAATCTAAATCCAATCCATTTTTATCAAACAAAAAGAAACTGCGGAATTATCTCCTTCGCCACCTCTTAAAGATGCGTCTTATATTTTTCTTAATCGTTGATATTATAGTTCACTAAGCGTTTATAAAGCACCTGTACGATTTAATGTCGTTTTTAATCACATATTGGCTATAAATTTGAAGGACTGACTTAAATGATATAAAACATTATAATTTAATGGGCTTATATAAAACCTGCGTCATGTATGTCAGACAACAATTGGTTTAGATTTTGGTTTACATGACCCTGGACACCTGACGTGTACAGGTACACATCAATAAATTAGTCAAATTTATAATGAGGCTTATCTTGCCTCCAAGGTTATATTTAGACAACTTTACCGTACAACAATTCTAAGCATTTTTTAAAATTTTAGCAAGGGTAATTTTTTTTCATGCTTGATGTATATTTTGGGTCAATTTTAATTCATAATTAATACATATTTACTATTATGATATTACAGATTTTTTTTCAAATATAGGAAACAAGCCAACCTCCATCGTTTCACCCGCGTAAATTCTAATCCCGGAATTACACATAGGTGTTATTCTCAATCGTTACTTATATGAAAACCACCAACCATAATTAAACTTTCATCAAAATCGGTTCGGTCTTTGTGAAAGAGTAACAAACCTACCTACATACATACATACAATATACATCCTTACAACCTTCGCATTTAAAATATCAGTTGGAGTAAGAAAGAATTTGTAGAATATTCGCAATTTTAATTGCATCACTGTTGAGGTAAAACTTATACATGCAATTGGAAAAAAATATGTTTGCCAAGGGTCACAAGGCATGCAGGAATCGATGTCTTTCCTCTTGGAGATTATGAATCACTTTGATTGGACCAAAGCCAAATTTAAATGCATCACAACTTACTAACGTTACTAATTTGGGAATAACAAATTTGGAATTTGCTCTACTTCTGTACGCTGGAGTTTGTTTAAGATGAAAGATATATGTGTTCCATTCAAGTAAATCCATGTTAGATGCTTCGTATAGCATTAGAAATTATAATGTATAGAACTAAATGGGTTTTTTATCAAATATGAAAATTCATACTATGAGAATTACTTTTCATTGTCTCTTATAGATTGAGATTTGATGTTATTAACATTTTTTCTCTTTTATATAGTGGAAGCATTATTATGGACGGTATTGATATTTTTTCTAAGATCCAAACTCAACCCCTGTAGGGTTTTCATTGCTACTATCATCCTATCGTCTTCCACTACTGGATGTAGGTCTCTCCCAGAGCATGTCATTTACCCCAATCTTGTACAGACCACATCCATCCACTACCTGACACCTTCTTTAAGTCCTCTGTCCTACGAGCTGCCCACACTACGCTTGCCTTGTCGTGGCCGCCATTTAATTATTACGGATATTCACAACCATGTTCAATTCTTGACTAGGTACATATTGAGGTTAGTTCTTCTAAAATAATTTGCGGCATATTATGGTATACTCTAAAACAGAGTTGAAATAATAAAAAAAGGTTGCCAGTGATGCCTTTTTGTTGATAAAATAAACATAGGGTCCAACTCGTGCTGCATAGTATAAATTATTATTGATTTATTCTGGAAAATTCCCATATCTGCGATTTATGTCTGCGCAGTTCATATTTCATACATAATTCATTGAATTGATTTAAATTTGACGTATGTCATTTTAAAGAAATGATTGAGAGGCGCGATATTTTTTTTCAAATATTATTTGGTTAAAAATCATTTGAATCCTGTGTAATGTTTAATTATTGTGTCATGCTCTATAAATATCCATAAAAACATGACCGTTAATCTATACATATGATAAAACAGTAACCGAACCATTTCTGTACATTGAATATTTTTCAAAAAGAGTAATTGGTATGCAACATGTATGTACTATAGATACCAAAACCATGGTTAGAATTTTTTTTTTCTGTTTGTCTGTTTATCTGTTTGTCTGTTTGTCTGTTTGTCTGTTTGTCTGTTTATCTGTTTGTATGTGCGTCAATCACGTAATAACCACTGGGCAGTTTTTGATAAAATTTCACATGCTGATAGATCAATATTAGGTGCAAATTATAGGCTACATTTTATTTGAAAAAAATAATTTCAGGGGTGGCTCTCCATACATGTAAACGGAGGGTAAAAAAATAAATTCGCAATTATATCATTAAATTTGATGTCATTAGATAGGTCTTTAAAAATGAAATGGAGGTTTCTAAATGCGTTTTTTGCTAAATTAAATATTTTTAAAGATATATGCTTCTAAAGTCGTTAAATGTCATACCACGTGACAATGTGAGATTTTGGTTGACTTGCGGTCATGTCTTTTTATACTCTTAACGTACAGATACGGTAAAACACTAAATAAATTCTCAGAAACCTTTAAAAAAATAACTAACTCTTCGCCCGCGGCTTCGCTTGCGCTTCTGTATTTTGATGAGGCGTGCGCACTGTGAGATTTTGGTGAAACCTATTTCCATAGAAAATTATAAAAACATATATTGTAGACATGCGCATATATGAGCGGTCCTGCGACCGTAATTTTTCTAAACTTTTGTCGTGGGCCTCTAAAAAATACAGAAATTTGTAGCCCACGCGTGCGTAGCCGCGGGCGGAGAGCTAGTTACAAATAAGAACGATATTTTAAAATAATACCTTATTTTCATTGAAGTTTACACATTCGAAGTGTAAAGAGTATAAACCCCTCTCAAACAGATATAAGAATAAACCAAGTATACCCACTTATGCTTTAGTAAAGTACCTTTGTCTCCATTTCTACACGAGTAAACTATTTTATATTCAGACATTTGCTATGCAGTGACAACTCTTTCAATTGATAGCTTTTCATAGCGATGAAACTTTTCCTGAGGGAGCAAGCAAGCATTTTACAATCCTTTAGTTTCATTTTTAAATACTAGTAAACTAGAAACTAAAACTAAACTGATCTAACTACTACTATGATCCTTAGGAGCTTAATATTTTCTTACTTACAATTATCTCCTAAAGTAACGTGATCAAAGGCAAAATATAAAATACTAGCTGCGCCTCAGGGCTTCGCTCCCGTGGGAATATCGGGATGAAAATAAATAGCCTATAGCCTTCCTCGATAAATGGGCTATATAAACTAAAATAATTTTTCGAATCGGACCCTACTGGTCCTTCCTGAGTTTAGCGCGTTCAAACAAACAAACTCTTCAGCTTTATAATATTAGTATAGATATATAATAGGTAATTGAAATTTTAGCATTGTTGGCATCACCATTGCCTTTTTTGCCTGAAAACTTAAACTATACTTAACTTTACTTTAACCGTGATTTATATTGTGTTATAAATGGAATATTTATTTTCAGAACTATGTCTCCGTTCCGTCCTCGCTTGTTCGGACTGGGCGTGTCTGTCCGCATTAACAAAGCTAAAGAGGCTGGACCTTTACAGAACGCATATAAACACCACCGCCGCGGTCGCCATCATCAAATCGAACCCGAATCTGCAGCATCTTAATGTTGGTACGCGTTTTTGTAACATATTTTGAGGCTAAATTATTTATTGAATAATGATACAATATATTCGATTGTTAGGTAATAGGTGATTGTGTAATTTGAACATAATTATGATTAAATAAAATTATTTTTAATTACCGATTTTCTAAAAATAGAAGGTGATAAATTTTTAGCGTAGCTAGGTATAAATTAGTAGCGTTATTTCTTACATTGTAATGAATCGAACATTGAAGGTCATTTAACTATATTCAATGTTCATGTGAATATTCTTATTAAATACTAGTTTTCCGCCCGCGGCTTCGCACGCGTGGGCCACTAATTTCTGTACTTTTTAGAGGCGCACAACAAAAGTTTAAAACATTACGGTTGCAGGACCGCTTATGTATGCGCATGTCTATAGCTTTTTTATAATTTTATATAGAAATAGGTTTGACCAAAATCTCACAGTGCGCGCGCCTCTTCAAAATACAAAAAATTGTACCCCACGCGAGCGAAGCCGCGGGCGGAGAGTTGGTTATTTTTTGAAGGTTTTAGAGCATTCACTGAGAGTTTTAATGTCTTAATTTATACGTTAAGAGAATAAAAAAGCATGTTCGCAACTCAACCAAAATCTCACATTGTCACGTGGTACAACATTTTCACGACTTTAGAAGCGTATATCTCAAAAAATATTTATTTTAGCAAAAAACGCATTTACAAACACACCTCACACCTCATTTAATTATCTATTCGTGAATTTATTTTTATACCCTCCGTTTACATGTATGGAAAGCCATCCCTAAAAATATATTTTTTTAAATAAGATGTAGCCTATAAGTTGCACCTAATATTCGTCTATCAGCATGTGAAATTTTATCAAATCTGCCCAGTGGTTATTACGTGATTGACGCACATACAAACAGATAAACAGACAAACAGACAAACAGAAAAAAAAAATTAACCATGGTTTTGGTATCTATAGAACATATTGCATACCATTTACTCTTTTTGAAAAATATTCAATGTACAGAAATGGTTCGGTTACTGTTTTATTATATGTATAGATATGCTGAATATTCTTCTTAAACTTATCTATCTCCGTATTAATATGATATAGCGTTACTGTTTATAACTGGTGAAAAAGGTTAATTTTCTCTGTCAAAGAGATAGCTGCGCATTATAATTGTATGATGATGAGCCAAATGTGGCATCGCACAAACATGGAAATGCATTAAAGGTGCGGGAGCAAGGTCGGTCCGCAAGGTGAACATATTGTTTTACCGTGAGAATTTGAGACGCAATTTGCATTGTTGTTATTCGATTGCGATGAAATTAAAACAAGTGTTCATTGATTAAGATCTGTTGTAACGATATAAAGTAAAACAACCCAGGATATGCTATACATTACAATCTTGTTTTTATACGCTACTTGGTTTTTTTAATAATTTATTCATAACCATGGATACAAGTCCTTCAGTCGGAATCTTAAAGTAATACGCTACTTAGCATAAGTTAGGGTTGACAGCCGTAAGCGTAGCAATGCGCACCCTCAATTTATCTCACCTACGTACCGTTTTTGTTATATAGATGCAAGCAACCATATTTAATAGACTTTCCAAAAATACGACGAGGTATTGTAGCATGTTGTTTGTTTTTCTGTTCTTTAGATTTTGTTAGATATAAGCGTTGCGAAAAAATTAAAATACCAGCCCTACAATTTTATTTTATTTTAAACTTACGGCTAGTAAAGTTGGTAAATTCTGAGACTTGGCGAAAAATTTAAATAAGTACATGACTTAGTTTTAATTTCAATATTTTTTTACTAAAATATTTTTTTTCAGGTTCATGTAAAATGATATCAGGCATGGACGAAGTGGCCATAGCTCTCGGTGCAAACTGTCCAGACCTGATGTCTGTGGACTTCTGGAAGTCGTACTCGCTGACTGCGGTGGGGATTCGCGCATTGGGCAACTGTAGGAAGCTGCAAGAGCTGGACGTTGGATGGTGGTATGTATTACGAGTTTTTTTATTATCGTATAATCACGTGAAATAAAGGATCAAAATTTCCTTATTCAGTTTACTAACACAGGGTGTGGCGTAATATTTGTTTTTATGCTAATGCAGGCAAGCGGGGCATGCAGTTCACGTGATGTTAAGTGACTGACCGCAGCCCATGAACATCTACAATATCAAAGTGTCGCAAATGCCTTGTCGGCTTGAAGGAAGGGAAGAGGCTTAGGAGAGGATCAGTGATGGGAAATTGGGAGATAAGTAAAACAGGATGGAAAGGAATGAGATGGGAATACAGGCCTCTGGGCACCCGCTCACCGTATGAAACACAGAGTATTACTACTTAACGCCGATCTTCTGCTGGGGGTAGTACTTACATCGGTACGAGCTTGGCCCAATCGTGCAATGCTCGGCTCCCACTCTTATGAGTGGATAGTATGGTTGACGGTTCAGAAAAATACTTTTATGTTCAATAAAAGTCTCTCTGTTTTGGAGATAGAGAGTACAGATTCGTCTTGTCTTTAAATAACTTGCAAACGCTTCAAAATACACTATTTTAATTTTTAATGTATGACGAGTATAACTATATATTATTACGTATAGTCTTAGTTTTTTTTTTATAATATTGTTTTCAGTCTCCAAGCGGGCGGTTCTGGTGAATGGCTAGCGTCGCTATCTGGTGGCGATTTACGGAAACTATTCCTTGGAGCATTGCGTGGTGTGTGTGATCGGGACCTGAGAGCATTATTACCGAGGGCTACTAAACTATCGCAATTGGACTTATTGGGGGTCAGAGCTGTTACGCCTGACATTTGTTCAGAGTAAGTTTATCTATTTTAATATAAAACAAAGACTGGAGAACTGCTAGACCAATTCGGAAAAAATTCGTAGGGGGATAGCTTATACTTTTAATGACATATATTATACTTTTAATCCCGTTAATCTCACGGAAACACGCTGTATACGCGGGTGAATTGTTATCTATAAACTACGCCCCAGAGATTTGTCTATGATTTATTGTTGTACTTGCTTATTCCCAAAGCGCTCTGAAAGGAAAAAAAATGCGTTTTGCTTGAATTATTGATTACTCATGCAAAACGCATTTTTTATGAATTCATAAAGAGTTGAATAAAAATGTTTTGACATTATAAGGGAATGAAACAAAATTAATTATTGTTGATTTTTTGCAGTATATTAGCTGAATGCAGAGAGTTACGGCTACTCGATGTTAGTTTCTGTGACCAGATTCAGGAATCTCAGGTGAATCTATATTTGTTATACATTATAAAGAGGAAATATTTGTGTTTCTGTAATGTTTTCAAACAAATTCTTCTGGACAGATTTTAATAATGTTTTTATGTACGCGACGCGAGCGAAGCCGTGCGAAACAGCTAGTCGTAAAACGGTATGATTTTACATAATAAAATATAATAAATACGCTCATCTAAGGTTTAACTAACAAAATGATTTTGAAACAGTGATAAAAGATGATAATATTCAACTATGCAATGACAAACGAAATGTTCGTCAATTCAATGTTATGTGTTTTTGCCTATTTTTTCATTTGTGATTAAGACAAATTTTATAAAGTATTTTTCATCTGCAGGTACTCGAATGGCGCCGTCAGTACCCTCATGTTAGTATTAAACGTTCATTCCAATCCGCTAACTTAAGCGCAGCACCTAATGCATTGTTTCTTGCGCCTAGTCTTGAATAAATAAGACATTTAAAAAAAATCATAAAAATTGTATATGTTGACACCTGTAAAGAAATGTTGTTGAAAATTTAAAAAAAAAACATAACTATTTTTTTATAATTCTCCGCAGCTAGTAGGTTCTACGACTGCAAAAAAACTTATTCGCTCTATAATCTATACATATAATAAAGGAGTAACCGAACCATTTCTGTACATTGAATATTTTTCAAAAAGAGTGATTGGTATGTAATATGTATGTTCCACAGATACCAAAACCATGGTTAGAATTTTTTTTTTCTGTTTGTCTGTTTGTCTGTTTATCTGTTTGTCTGTTTGTCTGTTTGTCTGTTTGTCTGTTTATCTGTTTGTATGTTCGTCAATCACGTAATAACTACTGGGTAGATTTTGATAAAATTTCACATGCTGATAGACCAATATTAGGTTCAACTTATAGGCTACATTTTATTTGAAAAAAATATTTTTAAGGGTGACTCTCCATACATGTAATTGGAGGGTAAAAAAATAAATTCGCTAATACATCATTAAATGAGATATCATTGGATAGGTATTTGAAAATAAAATAGAGGCTTCTAAATGCGTTTTTTGCTAAAATAAATAATTTTTGAGATATACGCTTCTAAAGTTGTAAATGTGTCATACCACGTGACAAAATAAAATTTTGGTTGAGTTGCGGACATGCCTTTTTATACTTTAACATATACGTTAAGAGTATAGAAGGCATGTCCCCAATATCTATAGGTTAAGACGATAAAAACGCTTAATGAATTCTTAAATACCTTCAAAAAATAACTAACTCTCCGCCCGCGGCTTCGTTCGCGTGGGCTAAATTTTTTTTCTATTTTGAAGAGGCGCGCGTACTGTCAGATTTTGGTCAAACCTATTTCTATAGAAAGTTATAAAAAAAACTATAGACATGCGTAATATCAGCGGTCATGCGACCGTAATTATTTTAGAATTTTGTTGTGCGCCTCTACAAAATACAGAAATTAGTAGCCCACGCGTGCGAAGCCGCGGGCGGAAAGCTAGTAATGTATAATTTTGGATTCCACCCAAATGTCAACATCTTTATCTGTACAAGTGATTTTCAATATATTTGATGTATTCATATGTTTAGAAAAGTAATGAAAAAAATCAGAGTAATATTTTAATACAAGTTTTGGAGTCGTAGAAGTTTGAAGTCGTAGGTCGTAGAATTTTGTGTCAATTTTTCATTAGACGACAAATAAGTTCGGGCAAGAATTCACTAAAAATATTTTATTTATAGAAAGATACGTACATAGGAAATATGTGAAAATTAAAAAGAAAATGTTCCAATAAAGCTTTAATCCGGACTCTTTACTAAGATTAGAATTTTATAAGACTGATTAAAACATTTCGAACTACTAGAATCTCTTTAAATGTTTGGAAAAAATTTAAGTCATCTACATGCTTTAAACAAACCAAATTATCTTCTTACTTACGCTTTCATATATTGTTTTGGAAGTTAATATCTAGAATTAAAATTGATAGGAATAAATAATAATAAAGAATATTTCATGGACATAACTTTTGTGTAATGTTTAAAAAATGGAAGTGTTTTTTTTGTATTCTAAACGAATGGTCGATAATAGATGGTAGTTATGTGTTCCAAAAAAAAAGTCTAAATCGGACCGAATTGATAACCTGCAATTGTTTTGCAAATCGATTACAAAATCTTAATTTTAGAGAAAAACAATTATTATTTTAATTATTATTACAGTATGGTAAAAAAGCCCTTTGTGAAAACTACCCTTTATGGTTTCGCTTGCTATCAATATATTTCTAAAGCTTTAAACCAAATAAAACTGCCATTTCATTTTGTAACGTTACATTTCGCGAAACTTTCTTTTTCAAATCCTAGTCTTCAATTCGCCAATATTTTCATATGACTGATATTTTTATATAAAATACCTATAAAATATATCATAAGTGTTTGGAAGTGTTTTCTAGAAAAGAAATACTAAAGTTTGTCAATTATTAATATGAAAATTCACAATTAAAATATTGTAATTTACAATTATTTTTAAATACATGCCTATTAGTGTAGTTTTATGAATATTTAGTCACATGAACACACACATTAAATTCATCACATACATTCACATTAGAATTATTTTTATGATACGTCTTAAATGTGTAGTATGTGTTTTATTGTGATAAGAAGTCAATTTTAAGGAAAAATCCTTTGCAAAAAAACTGTAGTTTAACTTCATTATGCAAGATAAGTATAAAAGACTGTATTTTGTCAATTTTTATATAAACGAAGTAGATTTTATTTTTTTTATGTTCCAAATAATGTTAGTATTGTACTTCATTGAGAATAGTTTAGTAGTAGTTTTACATTATTTGAAACAATAGAATATTTTAATTTTAGTTTTAGTTTGTTAGAAGATTTTATTTATGTTATTTCACGATTGATTAATATCATAACAAGGTCGCTATTACTTAAATAGATGGTATGATTTTAAATTATAGATTATTAATAGAATATATATTTATGAGAAATAAAAATTCGCATAATAATACATAAAGAAGAACGAGGTGCAATTCTGTTCATAGGATGGTGTTAGTCATAGCTTAAGATTATAAATGTACTGCTTAAATGTAATTGTATCGTTTTAATATACGTTTGAATTATAATATTATTTCTTTTTTCAACCCAGTCATTATTTAAAGGAATTTTGAATGAATGAATAAATGCATTATTTCACACGAGACTTACAGGATTTTTAGATACCATAATAAAAGTTATGAAACCGATGGTTTCGTAATATTATTTTAAATAATTACTTCCTACTAATTAATTTGTAGAGTGATTTTAGAAATTATACGCCGTTATAAATTAGAGTGGTAAGAGTACCTTATACATGGATATAGATCTTACCGCTGCATTTCGAATTGTTGACATATTTAAAAAAAGTACACTACGGTATTTCACTTTTAATTTTATTTATTTTAACACAATAATTCGGCTGGTTTCTATCATCTCCACCAATAAAAAATAAATATCTGTTGTTAACAAATCACTTAAAAGAAGTCATTTCTTATATAAACATGATGCATTGTTGGCGGCAAATTAAAATTTGTGGTAGAGGTATGAATTGCTTGTTTTTTTTTCGCTGACTAAATTGTGGAGTGAAAAAAAGGTACTAAATTATTGGTACACGAACGCACAACGGCATAGTTTATCACCGACATGTAAATTTTCATTGTAAAGGAAATGTGATAGTGGGCGAGTGGTGGCATTTTTCAACTTCTTTTTAATTAGTTTATTTTATATAAGAAATTTGTTTATTTCGTAATCGCCGTAAATTATCGTTTTAACAATATTAAATATCATATCAATAAGTATTATCAGTACCGATGCATTGCATTATCTGCATGCATATTATCTGCATCTATACTTAATATAAGTAATATTGATTGAGTTAAATAAAGACCTATTAAGTGTTATAGGATTATACACGTTTTAATTAGTTAATAGGTGGTTAGCCTATTATAGGTTTTATTGATTTCTTGTGACGTTCAATTGGATTATAGAAATAAACTGTTTCCTATTTTAGATCGTCAACAATTTAGCACTACAGGCATTTTTATCCGATTAGCCGATAGAGAAATATTCCAAGTGCCGACATATGTACCTAAAATGATTTTCGTGTGTATCACGTAATTATCACATGTATCTTCTCTATGTATGTAACTATGACAGTCTATATATTTGGAGATTCGTTTTTATTATTTTATGAATGGCAGGAATAAAAAAGTTGTCACCTTATGGTTTTTTATAACTATAAATAACTATCTAATTCGTTTGCATATTCTTGTTCCTACAACATACAAAATATTGCTGTTATTAGGTATTTATAGTACCCGAAGTGACAAAGATACGCTTGTGCAACATATAACCATAGCCAAGGGAAGTAGGTAGGTAAATGTCTTAAACAAACCGTAATACGGTATCACATCAAAAAATACGCGAAGATTAACTGTATACCTACTAAATTCCACCCGCGGCTGATGTTTAGTTTTATTAGGGGTCTATATAGCTAAAAATAAATCTATGTAGGTGTACGAAATTTTATTCAAATCCGTTCAGTAGGTAATTGCGGCGTAACGAAAGGATAATTCAAATTTTAATCCAGCATCAAAAAGTATAACAATAAAGACATTTACTAAGCTCTGAAAACTTGACAAAATAAAGACACGCCACGAGTCTTTAGGCTAAGTGATTTAAAAGTGACTTGCAACAAAATGCTCGATTCACGCTCAATCAATTTGCAAAGATAAACTTTGTGTCCGACAGGATTGTTATTTGTGCCCTGTTTATTCAGTTAAACGCGCTTCAATAAACAAGTAATGGAGCTAGAAAGTTGTTTTGCGATTTTATTCGCATTTTGACTTTGGGTTGCCACATGATACTTTTAATAAAAAGACGAATAAGTATATAAACTGCGATTGAAGGAAGGTAGAGAGGTTAATGTTTTCCGAGCTTAAATATGTTTGTATATTCTTTTCTTTGGCACGCCCTACGGCTGGACGGATTTTGACATGTGAGGTATTGTTTGATTCGTTAGAACTGTGGTAGTTGCGCTTGCAAAACAGATAAAAGGAGTGGTACAGGTTAAAGTTTTTTCAATATAAATAAAGGTTGTTATCATTGTATACTTTAATATTATAGAGTGTGTTAATAATATAATTGTATTTAAAATGAGATGTCAGGGCATGAAGAATTAGTATTTTACCCGATGCGATGGCTTTATGCAAAGATTGCTGAATAAACAATTAAATTGGGAAAATATAATCCCTACTTACTAAGTATAATATTAGTAATGATTCCTTCTGTAAAGTAAAATTATTATTATTAGTTTTGTGTTTAGAATAAAAACACTTTAAATCTGTAAAGAACTCCCCGCTAATATTTGAAATCGCGTTGAAATGAACTGAAACAAAGCTCAAAGATTTAATCCATCACTTGTTTGACGAAGATGAAGCCGTCGAAAGATTTGTAAGACTCAATTTAGACATGATTGAACACTGTTCAGACTTTATAATTGAGTGATGTTTGGTATAGATTACTAGATGACACTGTATTTTAATGGACCTCTGATTTAGTTTAGTTTTAATATTTTTATATTAAGTATTATAATAATTTGCATATTACCTATTCTTGTAGATCCGAGATGAAGAGACTAGGAGTCTTATATTTCAGGATCTACTTAGTTTACTGTCTCCCACTCTCATGATACTGCTTTTATTTGTATCCAAGTTTAGACTTATTTTTTTAGTTTAAGAATTTTGGGAGAAAATAAATATAGTTTTTTATTCTCACCTAAGGTGCACAGTGATCGTTAAACTCACACACGCACTTTTGGAAATTAAACTGTCTGATCATGTCAGAGACGAAATACTGCGTTCCAAAACTCAAATTGTAGATATCCCAAAGCACCAACTAACGTGGAATTGGGCTGACCACGTTTGCTGAATGTCCGAAAACTTGTGGGCAAAAATCTCCACGTTGTTGATCTCCAACAAGCGGCTGTGTTTAAAGGGTAGACCCGAGAGGAGTTGTCGGGACAAACTAGAATTACAACAAAAGACTGGACCACGATCGTACTTTGAAGAGAGACCTTTGTCCAGCAGTACAAAACTAGCTCAAAATAAATAATAATAAATAATATTATAATTATTGTAATCACAGTGCAGCGTCATATCACGTGATATCATAACTTACGATCTTTTCATAAGGTTGAAAAGATAATGAGCGTGCAAATCTCATTGGTGTAAAGATGTATTTCATTTGTTCTTCAGATGCTATTTGTGGTTTGCGTGTAATGTAAACGTATTATTGCTATATTGATTTCCCTATTAATAAATTGTTTACATTGAAATTTGTGAGTCATTAGTATGGCTCCAATAACTTGGGTGCTATGATAAAGATGTTCCTTGTATTTTGTGATTGAAGGATCATGAACGTAATATTGGGTAGGTACGTACTAACACATATTTATTTATTTAAATAGCCATTAATATATCCATTAACAATAATGAACTATTTTTTGTTTCATACGTACAAACTCTATTAAATAATCATAATCAGTACACTGATACGTATTTTCTTAAGATGCGATAGAGGTCGCGTTTCTACAACAACATCCCTGACCTTTCCAATTCAATATAGAATATCAATATTTATTGATAAGTTTTCAAAACATGTCATCTAACTAGTGTGTATCGTTTTTAATCAAGATTGTATCGACATATTTTCTTTACCTAATAGATTTTTACATTAACGTACTTAAAATTACCGAAGGTATTTTTAGGGCAAAATCAGATGCAAATCGTTGCTATCTTGATTCTTAATACAATGACCTGATACGCCCCAAATATCGTACTTATTTCATTGTTTATAGGCAATTAATCAATAAAAAGGATTATGTGATGCAAAGATAAAGCATGATTATCGAATTTATTGTATTATCAAGCAGTGATTATTTCACTATGTTGTCTATATAAGGACTATCTCAGTAGGAGGCCACAGATTATATTATTAAACGAAGAAAGACATTGGAGAGTGTCAAGGTAAGTTTTTATTTTTTACGTTCGGGATTAAAACGTTGTTCTAGTAACAAAAACAGCTGGAGTTTGTTGACAATTTTAATTGTGTAATTTTTGACATAACAAATAAAATATTTTTTTATAAAAGCGAAATAAAAATGACCGACCGAGATCGACATCGTTAAAAATTTTAAATTGTAAAAGTTGTATACATAAAAATATTTGCATTGCGTGCTAGACATGTTGGATTTATATGATGCAATTTTTCTTTGAAGGCTGTAATGTATTTCTCTATGTTATATGTACTTTTAAGTTTGAAAGGGCCGTAATCGGTAAATTATTCTATGGTTAAACATATGAATAGTCCTAATTTTATAAATACACTAAAAATATTAGTCACTGTTTTATATTCAGACGTTTTCATTTTAATAATGTTTTTATGAGTAAGCAGTTTAAAATTATGATGTTCGGGATAATTATTTCATCACGGCAAATTATTGTTTTGACTTCAGATTAATTCAATGGTAACCCTCCAAAACTTTTCGGTTGCAAAGGCAACCGCAAATGTTTGGTAGCTCTACGTTAAGCTATATATGACCATTCCTAATGTAATTAAAATGTTCATAACATTATATTATTTCCCTCTCCGAACTGAAGTTGACCGACCGTCTTCACTTTAACGAAATCCGAGTTTATAGGTAAAAGCATTAATAATTAACAGATTGACTAATTAGAAGAATATTTTTGATACGGCAGAACTGTATTTAATTTTTTTAATAGCTATTACATGTTGCTCCGCATAGGTTTTTATAGCCTGTAATATAGCCGATGTCACTAAGTAAAGATGCAGCTTTCTGATGCTGAAAAAAAAATTATTCCGTCCACTAGATTTTGTGTTTAAAAATTACAAACATTCATACAAAACCAGAATCATCTTTTCTTAATAATTAGAAAGATATTTTCTTAGGGGAACGCTGCGCTGGTGTCCGTAGCATAGTTAATATTAGTGTTTGTGTTCTGAATTATAAATCAATAAATTTGATTTCATTACACTATACACTATACAATTCTTGAGTAATAGGAGACTTAGTTTTATCGTGTACTTACTTTTAAACCTAATACGAGTTATACCTTATGTTATTTTGTAAACCATTCTCAATAAGTTGGGGCATTAAATGGCTTATTATAATTAAGATTTCTATACTATTAGCTTTTCTTTATTACTATGATTGACTGGAAGAAATTGCTTATTAGCATACAAACTGCAACTTGTGTAATCCATCGCTACGTGTCTGTCTGTGTATACTTTTTAATTTCCCTAGTATAAAGGATATTTTATGATTATTATTTCTTCAGTCATGTTGAGGTACGTCCTCTTGCTGGTGGCTGCGACCGCGGCGGTGGCATACAAGAACCCGCACTATGCCTCTGGGAGGACGACTATGGTGCATTTGTTTGAGTGGAAGTGGAACGACATTGCTGCTGAATGCGAGAGGTTCCTTGGCCCGAGGGGATTTGGTGGTGTCCAGGTATGATATACGTTCTACTAACTGTCACTTCTTATTGCAGTTTTAACAACGTTAGTGATGTTTAATGATAAAGCAGGCAAGCGGAGCATGCGTTTTAACTGATGTTAAGTGACTGACACAGCCCATGAACATCTACAACATCAAAGTGTCGCAGATGCCTTGCCGGCTTTAAAGCCCCCCCTTTAAAAAGAGGTTTAATTATAGGAAGTTGGGAGAGCAATAGAACAGGATGGGAGGGGCGGGAATGGGCCAATGGAAAATGGACTGGGACTTTTACTGAACATAAAAAAATGTTTTATCTGAACCGTCATTACGTCCTCTATCTGCGGGTACCATATTATTATCCTGCCATTATGCTACATCCTGTGTAATGAACTAATGATATTTTTATTTTATAATGCTAAAAATACAAGTGATCGCTTTGTAGTTATGATTTGTGTGTAATTAAAATGCATACATTATTCTTTTATGAAATGCACGACCCGCATAAAAATAAAATCAAATATATATTTTTATGTGCATTGTGCATATGAATATTTAGTTGAAAATGATTTTATAATCACAAACACTAACAGCTATTACAAGACTGATTTCTAGACTGATCCTTTTTAAACCGATTTGCTTAAAATAGTTCTCGAATAGGGATATAGTTTAATATATATAATATGTACCTCCATATTGTTCCTATTTGTTCTAATATTATGTAACTTTTTATCTTCAAACATTTCCGTAATCCGCATAGTTCCTTAATTCACATTTTAATCAATAAATTTTGACCATTTAGATATACAATTGTTTTACATAGATAACTCATATTTTTGACAAGAAATGTAATCTGGTGCATTTGCGTTAAAATGATGATAAGATAATGTTTTGTACAAGTTTTATATAAACAATTTGTAATCGATATAAATATTTTTAAAACAACAAACATCTATTATTTATTATGTTTCAAAACCTTTCAAACAATATGATATAAGTGATCATATTTTGCCAGAAAAATGAACGTAATAGAGGCAGATTAATGCTTTAATTTTTTTTAGTAAAATAGATTACGAATAAATTCTTATAGATTATAGAGCGCGCGCAATGCACTAGAAAAAGGACTACACCAAATAAAGGGTTAGAACTAGACTCAAAAGGTGGTAACACTGGTAATACGGTTTTGGTGCAGTTCATACTTTTGTCTACGGTTCATACTTCCATACCTATTCTGTAATAAGCTGTTACTGTAAGGAAGAATTATAGCAGATAATTACTTTCGTATTTACACGAAACTCGATATTAGTTTCGAGGATAATTCGTCTATTTGAACATCATCTTCGCTCTGAAACATAATATGGGAAGTAATTTGCTATTTACCTACTTAAGTAGTTTAGAGAAATACTAAGATCAAAGATATTAGCAACCAAATAAATGTTCATGAAATTTGAATTTGAAACATGAATAATTTGCCCGATTCACACAGAAAGCGATTTATATGAAAGTCTTCATCCTGAAAGCGTTCAACACGTCTTTCATATGAATACAAATAATAGACCCGCCACGCTCCTGTTAAATGAAAATTTCGATACAAATATTTACACGAAAGTTCAATGTACTTTTATTCATTGAAATCCGTTTTCTCATTACGATTGTATTTAAACGTAGAGTCAAGATGATAAAAATTACTTTATCGATACTTAACATAATGCGATTAGTGCCAATCTCAACAGAGGCTAGCCAACTGCAGAGAAGATATTATAGGTGCATTCTCTATTCCCTTACTCTTAGACAGATCAGGCGCAGGACCGACGGCTATACTTGCTGTTCTAGGCACAGGAGTGTACAACAACCGTAAAGAGCTTTTATTGAATTTGTTAGAAAAATTTAATTTGTTAAAATAATTGAATTTTTTATTGTTTTTTTAAGTATTGAACAAAATGTTTTTTTTTAATCCACCAGGGATTTGAACCCTAGACTTTTTGATCTGTAAAAGATGCAAGCAAGGCAGTACTACTTATAATTTATATCTCCCATTTAGTAGTTTATTAAATTAAACTTGTTTTCTAAACTCAAAACCGGTAACGTTTATTAAAGAGCGAAGTTTGTTTGCAGTGGGAATTAATCTCAAGTTTAAATCTTCTTAAGTCAATTATTCAGGCGTATTTCTTAAAGGTTAACACCGACTCACAAAACTTCTTCAAATTACGTGTAGAATTAAATTATTAATTAGTCTTAAGGTTGATTGTTCGCTGTTTCAGAGTATTATTATAAAAACCTAAACAAAAATTTTAAATTTCTATCGGTTTTCATTCGATTTACAAATAATGCATTAGTATGTATGCGTAAAATTTAAATCCTTACTTTCTTCCTACGTACGTCTGCCTTCTCTACCTTCTTCTTCTGCCTAAAAAGCTGAACCGATTTGGATGAAATTTTTATTTATGTATTTAATATTTTACTGTACAAAAATAAAACACATAAACAAGCCTTAAGTGTAGCTACAAATATATTGTTTAACTGGCGGCGTTATGGCTATAAGCCGTCTCTAACAGGCAACCTTTAATTTTGTACAAATTCAGTTTGAGACCCGAGATAGGATAGTTTTTATCCCAAAATATAAATATCCCCAGGAATAGGAACTATAGGCGGGTACAACCGGGGGCCGCAGCTAGTTTGATATAATTTAGGCATTGTTAATTATCTTAATACTAGCTGCGCCCCAGAGCTTCGCTCCCGTGGGAATATCAGGATGATGTAGCCTTCCTCGATAAATGGGCTATCTAACACTAAAAATTTTTTTCGAATCGGACCAGTAGTTCCTGAAACAAACTCTTCAGCTTTATAATATTAGTATAGATATCTGACGGCTTTCTCACATTGTATTTTATTTCTAATTTGTCACTCGTTTCTAATTTTCCTCCATCTGATTACTTTCGATGAACTGATTAACTTTGAGAAAATAACAGACATAATGTTAATCCAATAAGATAGTTTAATCTAATGACACAAATTAGAGAATAAAAGGCAGATGTAGTGTGCCGAAGACTAAGAGTGACGCTAATTGCAAGAAAAATTAGGAAGCCCTCTTGATATGTTACGTAAAACTAGACAAACGTTTTTGTATTTGCTTTTGGATATTGTATTTTCTTTTCAGTGTCGCTCGTGTCTTTAGCGCACTCCATCTGCTTTTTTTCTAATCTGTGTCTAATGATATATCGGTCGCTTTTTATGTGCCAAAGGGTGTAAGCGTTATAGGATGTGTTACGTACTAATGTTATTATCATTAGTGGAATTAAATACCAATATTATATTTTAATTTGAGGGAATTAGGTTTCTTAATACTCATTAAGTCTCCCTCATAATTAATTAAGTTTTTAAATTGGCTTTTTATAAGCTCTTTTGAAACATCACATACATTTTTTTTTTATTTACCACCGATTCAGAACGCTGTTTCTATCGAAAAAACCGGCAAGACCGGATAATAGCTCTTAGAGTTATAGATAAAAAAAAAAAAAAAAAAATATCATTTCAAAGATTGTCTGTTAAAATACGCCAATAGATTTGTCATCAAATTTATTTCAAAGACCCGATTGACGTAAATTATATGACAACCCGATTGGCGCAGTGGATATATAGAAATGGTCTATTGCGCTGGAGGGTGTAGGTTCGATACCCACGATTATAAGATTATTATGTGATGAACATTGTAATTTTCTACTGTCAGAGTGATTCATTTACAGTATGTATGTATTAAAAAAAATAAGTTAAAATAATATGTGTATCACATTATCTAGTTTCCGTTAAAATATGTGTATCACATTATCTATAAGTTAAAATATGTGTAAAATATGTGATCTATAAGTTAAAATATGTGTAAAATATGTGATCTATAAGTTAAAATATGTGTATCACATTATCTAGTTCCCCGAACTAAGCAAAGCTACTATAGCTTTGCTTAGTTCGGGGCTAGATGGCGAAGTGTTAAACGTCCCTGAATATTTATTTATAAAGTAAATAATTGTCAAATGTCACCAGATCTCCCCTCCAAATGAGAACTTGGCGATCTGGTCGAGGAACCGGCCGTGGTGGGAGCGCTACCAGCCGATGTCGTACCGCCTGGTCACGCGGTCAGGCAACGAGCAACAATTCCAGGATATGGTGCGAAGATGTAATAACGTTGGAGTGAGGTAATTATAACAATAAATTACCGCTCGATTTCGCAGATTCAGAATAGTAGATAAGAAACTTCTAGACATTAAAGAGGATGTTTAAAAGATTTCAATAATTTAATTTTCATTAATCAGGTGTCCGATTTAAGTTTTTAAAGGGAACTATAGCTTATAATATTATTATTAAAAGGTTCTTAAGCGAACATGGAACAGCGCATTTTGAATCTGTTCACCAGTCATTGATCAATTATTTCTTAAGAACAAAAAATTGATCAGTTTTGACCTATTTCCTTTTTTGGCTTGCAATTGCTGGACTTGGAACTTAACGAGCTGTTTACTGATAATTAAATAAATATTCCTGTATATTGAACAAAACGCCATCTTGTCCCAAACTAAGAAAGCTTGTGCTATGGAAACTACACGACTGATAGACATACTTAAACATACGTTTATTTTGTCAATACATACATACTATAGATAAATTACCAACCAGACAACAAAAAGTTACAATGTTCATTACATCATAATTTTCTACTCGTGGGGATCGAATCCACACTCTCCGTCGCAATAGACCATTGCTGTATCCAGTGTGCCAATCGGGTCGTCAAATTATGTATCTCTTGATTAATAATTTGCTAATTCAACAGGATCTACGTCGACGCTATCATCAACCACATGACAGGAACGTGGAATGAGAACGTGGGCACTGGTGGTAGCACCGCGAACTTTGGAAGCTGGCACTACCCCGCTGTGCCGTATGGTTCCAACGACTTTAACTGGCCGCAATGTGTGATAGCCGGTAATGACTATCAATGCTGCGCTGATAGGGTAAGATTATGTATTTGTTTAATCCCCTTTAGACATTTGAGCTATGATCTACAAAGGATTGAGCTCAAACTGAGATTGAAAATTAGATGAACTTTCTGCCGTTTGTGGAAAGAACAGGTCTTTTTTAGATTCAAATTCAAATTTAAATTTAAATTCATTTATTGTGACCGATTAGAATAATAATACTGTATATTTAACCCAGGCTTATGTATCATTAGCTGTATTTCAAGAACCTGCGTCTTAAAAAATAAAGATTGGATATAGTCTTTTGTTATTCCGAAATAGAGCTTCAGAACAGTAGGTAGAATCTGTTCTAACATTAAAACATGTTACAATTAGAAACCTAAACTAGGCACTTCTGAATTCGGAATCTTTACAAATTTTTACATAGTAGTAGTTTTATTGTAAACATACAATAACCACTCCCGTAATATCTTCAAAAGACATTGCAACGCAGCGGGCGGAACACCGCTGCAAAATGCATAAAAATGTTTTAATTTCAGTGTTGATGGAAATTTTATCTCATTAAAATGAAAAATTATCCAGGAGCCTCTTTTTACCTGGTAACAAAACTCGTTGAGTGGATAGACTGTAATTATTCTGTGGATTCATAATTAGTGCTTCTTTTATGTCGCTTTACGACCTTCCTTGTTGAGGCTTGCCTTGAAGTGGAAAGTGTTTCCTTTCATATGAATGAGACGTGTAAGATATTTATTTATTTTATTTTTTGACCAACCAACGTTTGAGTACATTAATGCTTATATCAAAACCTAGATATATGGTAGACTTCTTGTTAAATGTATAAAACAATTATAGGTTGATTCAATTCATTATGCACAATATTATACAGCGGTCAACTATTTCAATACCTAAAAAAATTTGACATTTGATTTTTTTCATTAGGCTTTATACAAATTTTTATACAGACAAAAATGTACTTAAAATTCTAGTTATAATTATGATTTAGAACAATCTTTCAAAGCTTGTTGGGTGAGGGGTATAAAGTGCTTGTTAAATCACTAAATTTATTTGCTGATATTAATAGCATTGACCTGACTTTAATTACGAACAGTATCAGCATAGTTTAGAGGGGTTACATATTCAAAACTTCATAACAATTAATCCACTGGTATTATATTAGGATAATCGCAGTAGATAGTAAACTGGGCTACGTTTATGATCTCTAAATATATGCTTTTATGTTACAGTATTGGTGCGTTACGATATTATTGACGTATTCCTGTATTCTAACAGTCTAGATCAGGGTTCCCAAACTATGGTTCGCTTATTTTAACTCCCCCCCATTCCCCCGCTTACAAAGTCTGATTTTACCTAGAACCACAAAATAGATAGGTACAAAAGTCAAATCATGTTCTTCGCTTTCCATGCACACAAACATTATAATACATCTTTCAAACGTACATGATCCGATATATCAAGAAGGTGAATGATGTAAAAGTGGCCATTTTTCGAGTATGTAGTAGTAAATGCTTTGTATGTAATTTACCTACTACTATATCCATCTATTTTTTGCGAGAAATAGCCTCCTGCTAACACAAAGACAAATAATGCCTAGTTCCTATAGAAATAAAACGAATCGTTTTACTTACGGACAGTATCTTACTGTATCTATAATAATCGTGGCGTTTATATAACTACCAGAACTTGGTTTCTATTGGTTTACTATAACCACTCGTTAATGAAAACGATTCGTAACTTTTATACTATGATGTTCCGTCGTGTAGGAATCAGGCATTAGGCATTGTAACTAAATTTGTTATTGCGCCGTGGACCAAAAATATTGGGAACCCTTGGTCTACACTAAGAGTAATTTAAAACCAGTGATTGTATTATTTAAGGTACGTAACTGTGAGCTGTCTGGCCTGAAGGATTTGAACCAGGGATCTGAATACGTTAGGGGCATGATAGTGGGGTACATGAACCGGCTTATCGATATGGGTGTGGCTGGATTCAGGTGAGAATGCTATTTTAACGTCGCGACAGAATTAACTTATGTAGATTTTATGATATTTTCTTTTGCTCATTTTTATTTTATTTAACGCTAGCTGAGACTCACGGTTTCGCCTACTCCTTCGCGTGGGATTTCCGCGATAAATGCTATCCTATGTCCCGGGTTTCAAACAATCTCTGAAGGCTGTACAAAATTTCATCCAAATCAGTTGAGTAGAAGAGACAGTTTAGGAGAATAGACAGACACATAGAGTTACTTTCGCATAATGTTAGCACCCAGTAAGGATTACGTAAAATCAACTCTTTTACATACGTAATTATATGATGAATGATGCAGTAAAGCAGTTTTTGTACTATTAATGAATTAATTGCACCTAGAAAAAACTTTCTACAAATTAGATGATATAGTTATTTACATATTTAATTTAGACATTTCACACTATGATTTATAAAAAATATTTCTTGATTTATATAAAACGATAATTCTTAATTATTTACGTCATTCCGTGAGCAATTTTATATACGTGATATGTCAACGTATGTTATTTTAGCGCTGACAATTTTATTTAAAGTTATTTAAACCTATTTAATGTTTGCATGCGACTAAAATCTGAGCTAGCTTTACATGAAAAGTGCAGTTTTGTCAGTATGCAAATTTAAATTGGCGGTGTGGATCGCACTTAATGTGATAACAGCATTCATTGTTAGAATTTTGTAGTTATATTTAATCTTACATAAAATTATATTTTCTTCAATGTAAAACGGAGGGCATTCCTAAATTTAAAATTAACGTATATTTCCAATTTACTTGAATTTTTGTCTTGTAGTAGTTTAATAGACAAAACTTTATGAGTGATTCCATTTTTACTATACCCCAGGGAGCAATCAAATTAAAACTTTAAACTTGTTTTAAAGTTTAATATTAATTAATAATTTATTTAATTTGTCTAATACAATGGGATTTTAAAGTAATTGAATTTATTTAATTTAGATAAAAATTGTATTATCGTTTAAATTTTTACGGGTTTATAAGCCGACGATGAACCGATCTATAAAGTATAATTATAAGAAGTTTTTTGCCAAAAAAAATATTAATTCGTATACAAAAATACTATTTTTATTTACGAATTAATTGTACCACTTTCTTTTTCAATTTTATTCAAATCAAACTCTTTTTAAGGTTCTTTTGATACGTCACATACATATTTTATTTTTTATTTACTACCGATTCGAATGGCAGTCTACTGAGAAGAACTGGCAAGAAACTTAACTCAAATAGTTGCTCTTTTCAAAATAATTGCAATTGTTGTACAATAATATTTATAATATGTATAATATAACAAATAAAGTGTATTACTTACAGAATCGACGCGGCTAAACATATGTGGCCGCACGATCTCCGTGTCATTTACGACAGGCTGAACAACCTGAACCCCAGCCACGGCTTCCCCCAGGGGGCCCGTCCGTACATCTATCAAGAAGTAATTGATCTCGGCGGCGAGGCTATTAGCAGGAACGAATACACCCCCCTTGCGGCTGTCACAGAGTTCAGATTCGGCATGGAACTGAGTAGGGCGTTTATGGGTCACAATCAGCTGAGGTAGGTTGGTTTTGTTTTGAATTTAGGATGGCTAGGCAATCTCGGAGCTAAGAATCAACTTACGTATTGTAGGATGTAAGCTTGGGGGTTCGTTTTTACATCTTATAATAAGTAATTGATCTTGGCGGCGAGGCCATTAGCAGGAACGAATACACCCCCCTTGCGGCTGTCACAGAGTTCAGATTCGGCATGGAACTGAGTAGGGCGTTTATGGGTCACAATCAGCTGAGGTAGGTTGGTTTTGTTTTGAATTTAGAATGGTTAGGCAATCTCGGAGCTGAGAATCAACTTGCGTATTGTAGGATGTAAGCTTGGGGGCTCGTTATTACATCTAATAATAAGTAATTGATCTCGGCGGCGAGGCCATTAGCAGGAACGAATACACCCCCCTTGCGGCTGTCACAGAGTTCAGATTCGGCATGGAACTGAGTAGGGCGTTTATGGGTCACAATCAGCTGAGGTAGGTTGGTTTTGTTTTGGATTTAGAATGGTTAGGTAATATCGGAGCTGAGAATCAACTTGCGTATTGTAGGATGTAAGCTTGGGGGCTCGTTATTACATCTATCAAGAAGTAATTGATCTCGGCGGCGAGGCCATTAGCAGGAACGAATACACCCCCCTTGCGGCTGTCACAGAGTTCAGATTCGGCATGGAACTGAGTAGGGCGTTTATGGGTCACAATCAGCTGAGGTAGGTTGGTTTTGTTTTGAATTTAGAATGGTCAGGCAATCTCGGAGCTGAGAATCAACTTACGTATTGTAGGTTGTAAGCTTGGGGGTTTGTTATTACATTTAATAATAAGTAATTGATCTTGGCGGCGAGGCCATTAGCAGGAACGAATACACTCCCCTTGCGGCTGTCACGGAGTTCAGATTCGGCATGGAACTGAGTAGGGCGTTTATGGGTCACAATCAACTGAGGTAGGTTGGTTTTGTTTTGAATTTAGGATGGCTGGGCAATCTCGGAGCTGAGAATCAACTTACGTATTGTAGGTTGTAAGCTTGGGGGCTCGTTATTATAGCTAATAATAAGTAATTGATCTTGGCGGCGAGGCCATTAGCAGGAACGAATACACCCCTCTAGCGGCCGTCACAGAGTTCAGATTCGGCATGGAACTGAGTAGGGCGTTTATGGGTCACAATCAGCTGAGGTAGGTTGGTTTTGTTTTGATTTTAGGATGGCTAGGCAATATCGGAGCTGAGAATCAACTTACGTGTTGTAGGATGTAAGCTTGGGGGCTCGTTATTACATCTAATAATAAGTAATTGATCTTGGCGGCGAGGCCATTAGCAGGAACGAATACACCCCCCTTGCGGCTGTCACGGAGTTCAGATTCGGTATGGAACTGAGTAGGGCGTTTATGGGTCACAATCAGCTGAGGTAGGTCTGCTTTGTTTTGGATTTAGGATGACTAGGCAATACTGAAGTTGAGAATCAACTAACGTATTGTAGGATGTAAGCTTGGGGGTTCGTTTTTACATCTAATAATAAGTAATTGATCTTGGCGGCGAGGCCATTAGCAGGAACGAATATACCCCCCTTGCGGCTGTCACAGAGTTCAGATTCGGCATGGAACTGAGTAGGGCGTTTATGGGTCACAATCAGCTGAGGTAGGTTGGTTTTGTTTTGAATTTAGGATGGTTAGGCAATCTCGGAGCTGAGAATCAACTTACGTATTGTAGGATAGTAAGCTTGGTGGCCCGTAGATTATCATGTTCGTTGTTTATAAGTTAAATTATTTCATGCAGTTTTAATATTATATTATTCATTAAAATTTATAAAATAAACTTACAAAAATTAAATTTCAATTAATTGATCGACGATTTCGACTCCCTGATGACATCGCATTTAATGCTTCATTATCCAAATTTAATTTCTTATCATAAAGAATTATTGTATGTATATGCAAAAAGATATATTATTGTTCGGTTGCAAGAGTGAAAACTATTATAATTATTCTAGATGGCTATCTAACTGGGGTCCAAGTTGGGCTCTCTTAGACTCTGGAGATGCCCTGACCTTCATCGACAATCACGACAACCAGAGAGGTCACGGTGCTGGTGGTGACATCCTCACATACAAGCGGTCCAAGCAGTACAAGGGAGCTATAGCTTTCATGTTGGCGCATCCCTACGGCACGGCCCAGTTGATGAGCAGTTTTGACTTCCATGATACTGAGGCTGGACCCCCGATGGACTCTAATGGGAATATCATCTCGCCTTCTATTAATGCTGTACGTATTTGGTGTACATTTCTGGAAAAAAAATACTTTTCTTAGTCTTTCTATAGGAAAAATCATGACATTATATATAATGAAACTGCTGACCCGTGACAAAGCTTATCTTCAAGATAGCCATGCGATGTTGAGGTGTGCCGCATGACGCTTGTAAATTTAAAATAGTAACGTTTTTTCTTTGTTGCATTTCAAATCATACGAATATTTTGTTCGCCAGTCAAAATTTCTGAATTAAAGGAGAAATGTTTAATAGCAACTTCTAAGATAACTTTTCTTCCAGGATAATACCTGTGGTAACGGTTGGATATGCGAGCACCGTTGGAGACAGATCTACCAAATGGTGGCTTTCAGAAACCAAGCTGGTAACACCGGAGTGAACGACTGGTGGGATAACGGTAGCAATCAAATTGCCTTCTGCCGCGGTGGACAAGCCTTTGTCGCTTTTAACAATGACAATAGGGACTTGAACCAGAACTTACAGGTTAGTAACTAAGATATAAATGAAATGACCAAAGCAGTTTTTGGTTATGAAGCTCACGTAAATGACTGGGACAATGTATGTAACCAGATCGCTGTCTACCACAGAAAAGGCTTTATTTGATTTAACCAACGAGAATTAGGTCTATGGGGATCAAAAATAATGGTTGTATTATAATGACAAATGCAAAAATATATGGATAGCTCTAAGGCAATATCGTAACCGATAAGGTATATCCGAGGTGTGGTTTTGCTAGTTGAAAACATATTATATGGATAAAAGAAATTATTAGATACATAGCCAAGAATGAAGAAATGGTAGTATTTACATCGTTTTATGTTACGATGGACATGCTATATATGCATTTATCGATATAATTTAATTGAAAACGTGGTTAATTATACTAGTAACTAGAGAGAAATTGTGAAACAATGTTCGCACCCAGGTACACCCACTGAAAAATTGTGTTGAAATCATAAAAATATAAAATAAAATAATCTCTGATTGAGTCTTACAAATCTTCATAAAATTTAGTACTGAAATTTTACGAAAAAATACAATTTGACAAGCGTAGGATAATAAAACCCTAAGACTAAACAGAAATAAAATGTAATTTTATTATTTAATTTCGCCTCAGTGCTGTAGGCTAAGGACGAGTCAGAGAAGAACGTGAAATGTCACGCTTGTTAAATAAAGTTAAATAGGTGGCATTTCTTTAAAGTAAATAGTTAAGACAAGGATATTTATTTAGGAGTGGGTATTACAAGCGTGAACCAATCCTTACATTGTCACGGACATTTTCAAATTCCGTACTCGTTCCTTTTGTCCGCTACGGAATTCGAACGAATTTCCGCATTGTTCGTCCAGATTTGTTGAGCAGTTATTATAGACTGTCGAGTGGAAACCACTCGTGAAACTTCGCCCGAAATTTTCACATTTTTGCCAATTCAATTTTATGTTGACTAAAATCGCGTGACTGATGCAATCGATTAGCAATTTGTATTGAATTGTTAAACATCGTTATTCAAATTACGATAAAATCCAAATAAATCGGGGAGGTTGATTCGACAGATTTAATTATTCTTTCAGTGAATAAAATAGATGATTGAAATGTATTTGTACTAATTTTGTGTTAGCAATTAAATTGATACGTATTATAGTTATTTAAAATTGTTTTTAGACTTGTCTACCAGCGGGCAGATACTGCGACGTGATTTCAGGTGAAAAGGTAAACAATGGGTGTACCGGTAAAACTATCACCGTGGACAACAATGGAAGGGCACAGATATCTCTTGGTGCCAATGAATATGACATGGTTCTTGCTATTCACCGAGGAAGTGAGGTAGGAATATATAATTCAAAACATATTGTTTTTTATTATTGGCTTGTTTGTGAATAATTATTTCGTAGTCAATTTGTGATAATTAAATTAAGCATATGTGAGCATATAAAGCTTTATGGATTAAATAAATTTGGAATGTTTTGAGATTTGGACTTGCGAAACTCAATAAAAAAAACTAAAATAATATATATCTTCTGTATTTAATTTTATGCCATAAATGCTTAATAAATAATTAGAATTATATTTATTTTTCTAAAATCCAATAAGATACAAATAACCTAGTTACCTAATCAATGAAAAAAAACAACAAATATTTAATATTTAAATATAAGTAAAAATGCAAAAAGAAAAGAGACAAAAAATACCGAACAAGTCGTTATTTATTAAAATCCAGTTAAAATGAATCTAATTCCTTTTTTTGTTTCAGTCGAGGCTGTAAGCTGCACGCGTAATGAAGATTACTGACTTGTGATAAAAACCGCTTTTATGTAAGAAAATAAAAACGGAAGAAACTGTCTGACTTTTCTTTTAGTAATAATTGACCTAAACTAAGACGTTAAGGTTGATGTACACGGAATTAATTAATTGATTTATTTATTATAGATATTTTCCAGCAAAAATACACACACTATTGACTTAAATATAACATGCTTGTATATAAGACTATGTTGTGTATATTAAATTTAAGGAAATTTCGAGAAAAAATAAAATAATAGAGAATACTCTTTAATAATTATTAATTGAAGGTCAATTCAAGAAGTCTGGAAGGACTCTTCAATGCCACCAATAAAAGTATGAAATATTTTGAGTTCAACATTTTTTTTTACTTTTTAACGAACCAATTATAAAGTCACTTTCTAAGAATTCTCAGCGGTTGAGGTTAAGACTCTGAGTCAACCTTTACGCAGACTTTAAGTCCAATTAACTTATAAAGATTTGGAACTTTTTCGTTTATCTATCTCCAGTATGATTTTCGAGTAAAAACATGTTCAACAATTTTTAGAAAAAGCAATGATTTAATTCGTACAGGGTCACTTTATCTACACTTATATTATAAAGTGGAATGCTTTTTTTATTTGTTTGATTGTAATGAATATACTCAAGAACTAATGAACCGATTTTAAAATTCTTTCACCATTCGAAAGTTACATTATCTACGAGTAACAAGGCTATATTTTATAGGCTATATATACCATTATGCTATGGAAGCGAAGTCGTGCGGATCAGCTAACAAGCTAACATACAGTAGCAGCAGTATTCAATAATTTCAAAAGAAAACTAACCTTCACTACAAATAGCATACGGAATAAATAGTAGACCCTACTAATATTATAAATGCTAAAGTTACTCTGGCTGTCTGTCTCTACTTCACGCCTATCTAAACCACTGAATCGATTTGGACGAAATCTTGTACAAAGATAGTTTGATACCCAAGAAAGGATATAGCATAGAATTTATTTTCAACGAGAACGAGAAATATACACAGGTGGAACAGCTGGTTAAAATATAAAACTATAATCTTTAAAATAACAAGCTGTTATTTCTAAAACTTGCGTTACCAAAATAATTAGATTTTCTTTATTCGTAGACAATAGATGTTATTTAAACAATTCACTTGTTCGCAATAAATCGCAATGAAATATACCCGTCAATATCGAGCCGTAAATTGGACAAGTTGTAAACAAATTTACGTAAACTCCTTACAGTTTATAAACTTTAGTTTATAGAGTGTTAAGAGCTCTCTCTAAAAATAAAGGTGTTGATGGACTTCGAACATTTTGATTCGACCTTCGTCTGAAAGTAAGTTTTCATGAAAAACAAGGATATTATTGTCGATGTGTTATTTAAACTGCAACTTACAAAAAATATTTATTGTTTCGACTCTTTTTATAATACAGGACATAAAGTTTAATTATATTATAGACTAGCTTCCCGCCCGCGGCTTCGCACGCGTGGGCTACTAATTTCTGTATTTTTAGAGGAACACATCAAAAGTTTAAAAGAATTACGATCGCATGACCAGTGATATATGGGCATGTCTATAGTTTTTTTTAATAATTTTCTATGGAAATAGGTTTGACCAAAATCTCACAGAGCGCGCGCCCCTTCAAAATACAGAAAATTGAAGCCCACGCGAGCGAAGCCGCGGGTAGAGAGTTAGTTATTTTTTGTAGGTTTTTCAGGATTCATTAAATGTTTTAACGTCTTAATCTATACGTTAAGAGTATAAAAAGGCATGTCCGCAACTCAACCAAAATCTCACATTGTCACGTGGTATGACATTTTCACGACTTTAGAAGCATATATCTCAAAAAATATTTATTCTAGCAAAAAACGCATTTAGAAACCTCGATATCATTTTTAAAGACCTTTCCAATGAAACCTCACTCAATTATCTATTTGCGAATTTATTTTTTTACCCTCCGTTTACATGTATGGAGAGCCACCCCAAAAATATTTTTTTCAAATAAAATGTAGCCTATAATTTGCACCTAATATTGGTCTATTAGCATGTGAAATTTTATAAAAAACTGCCTAGTGCTTCTTACGTGATTGACGCACATACAACAGATAAACAGATAAACAGACAAACACACAAACAGACAAACAGAGAAACAGAAAAAAAAATTTTCAACCATGGTTTTGGTATCTATAGAACATACATATTGCATACCAATTACTCTTTTTCAAAAATATTCAATGTACAGAAATGGTTCGGTTACTGTTTTATTATATGTATAGATTTACCATATGCATAGAATATATCTTGTTTTGATTATAAGTTAAAATGCGAGGCAAGGAAAACGATTCTTATTTTGTTGCCATTGTATTTATAATATTCTTTTTTTTTTAGATTTGTATCTGGCTAAAATTTTTAAAGCACTTGAGTTTACCGTTATAAAGTTCGTAAAGAATTCATTTTTTCTAATCTTAATTTATTTGTAAGCAACATATAAATTGCATGTTTGTATGCATTTTATATGCTGCAAATTATATTAAATAACTATAATATATCATTGCATACAAATAACCTTATTTTAGCAATCTTACACGTTTGACTGTTGAAATGTTCAAAAACAAAACTAACTTAACGGCCTTTGTGTCCGTATTTATCTTTTAGATACTTTTGTTAAATATATTTTATAGACTAACAAATTCGTATGTTATTAGCTGTTCCGCGCAGGTTCGTTCCTATTATGTCACTCATTGAAGATTAAGTTGCCTAATGATGAAAGAATTTTTGAAATCCAATAGTCTTTGTGTGAAAACTTTACAGACATACATACAAAACACAAATATTTCCTCTTTATAATATTAGTAAAGGGAATATTTAAAAAATATCAGTAATTATTTGAAATATTTGTATTAAAGTAATACCTTACGTCAACGGCACTGGTGTACGGTAAAACTCGAATGAGTTTATGTTT